>CM052651.1:148895864-148931547 GCA_028533165.1 Leontopithecus rosalia
GCCATTCTAACTGGCGTGAGATGGTATCTCAATGTGGTTTTGATTTGCATCTCTCTAATGACCAGTGATGATGAGCATTTTTTCATATGTTTGTTGGCCTCTTATATGTCTTCTTTTGTAAAGTGTCTGTTCATATCCTTTGCCCATTTTTGGATGGGCTTGTTTGCTTTTATCTTGTAAATCTATTAGAGTTCTTTGTAAATTCTAGATATCAGCCCTTTGTTGGATGGGTAAACTGCAAAAACTTTTTCCCATTCTGTTGGTTTCCCATTCACTCTAGTGACTGTTTCTTTTGCCATGCAGAAGCTGTGGAGTTTGATTAGGTCCCATTTGTCTATTTTGGCTTTTGTTGCCAATGCTTTTGGTGTTTTGGTCATGAAGTCCTTGCCTACTCCTATGTCCTGAATGGTTTTGCCTAGATTTTCTTCTAGGGTTTTTATGCTGCCAGGTCTTATGTTTAAGTCTTTAATCCATCTGGAGTTAATTTTAGTGTAAGGTATCAGGAAGGGGTCCAGTTTCTGCTTTCTGCACATGGCTAGCCAGTTTTCCCAACACCATTTATTAAACAGGGAATCCTTTCCCCATTGCTTGTTTTTGTCAGGTTTATCAAAGATTGTATGGTTGTAGATATGTTGTGTTTCCTCCGATGCCTCTGTTCTATTCCATTGTTCTGTATCTCTGTTTTGATACCAGTACCATGCTGTTTTGATTACTGTAGCCGTGTAGTATAGTTTGAAGTCCAGTAGTGTGATGCCTCCCACTGTGTTCTTTTTGCTTAGGATTGAGTCGGCTATGCGGGCTCTCTTTTGGTTCCATATGAAGTTCAAGGTGTTTTTTTCCAGTTCTGTGAAGAAAGTCAATGGTAGTTTGATGGGGATAGCATTGATTCTGTAAATTACTTTGGGCAGTATAGCCATTTTTACGATATTGATTCTTCCTAACCATGAACATGGAATGTTTCTCCATCTGTTTGTGTCCTCTCTTATTTCATTGAGCAGTGGTTTGTAGTTTTTCTTGAAGAGGTCCCTTACATTCCTTGTAAGTTGTATTCCTAGGTATTTTATTCTCTTTGTAGCAATTGTGAATGGCAGTTCGTTCATGCGCGGGTTTTTTATGCTGTTGGATTCACTTTGCTAGTTGTTTATTGAGGATTTTCACATCTATGTTCATCAGGGATATTTCTCTATAGTTTTCTTTTTTTATGTCCTTCTCTGGTTTTGGTATTAGGGTGATATTGATTTCATAGAATGATTTAAGGGAGGATCCCTCTTCCTCTATCTTTTGGAATAGTTTCAGTGAGATCAGTACCAATTCTTCTTTGAATGTCTGATAGAATTCAGCTGTAAATCCATCTGGTCCTGGACATTTTTTTGGTTGGGAATTTTTTAATTAGTGTTTCAATATTGTTACTTGTTATTGGTCTGTTAAGGGTTTGTGTTTCTTCTTGATTTAATCTAGGAGGGTTATAAATTTCCAGGAATTCATCCAACTTCTCCAGATTTTCTAGTTGTGTGATTAAGGGTATGTATAGTAGCTTTAAATGATCTTTTTTATTTCTGCGATATCAGTTATAGTATCTTCAATTTTGTTTCCAATTGAGCTTATTTTGACTTTTTGTCTTCTTTTCTTGGTTAACTCTGTGAATTGTCTATCAATTTTGTTCATCTTTTCAAAGAACCAGCTTTTTGTTTTATTTATCTTTTGTATTGTCTTATTTTTCTTTCATGTAGTTCTGCTCTGATCTTTGTCATTTCTTTTCTTCTGCTGGGTTTGGGTTTGGATTTTTGTTTGTTTCTCTGGTTCTTTGAGTTGTGATGTTAGACTGTCTATTTGTGGTTTTTTAGACTTTGTGATGTAGGCATTTCATGTTATGAGCTTTTACTTTTAGGACCACTTTTGCTGTGTCCTAGTGGTTTTCATAAGTTATGTCGCTATTACTCAGTACAAATAATTTTTAAATTTCAATGTGGATTTCATTGTTAACCCAAAAATAATTCATGAGCATATTATTTAATTCCCATGTTTTTGTATGGTTTTGAGGATTCCTTTTGGAGTTAATTTTTAGTTTTATTCCTGTGGTCTGAGAGGGTACTTGATATAAATTTTAATTTTCTTAAATGTATTGAGACTTGTTTTGGGGCCTGTCATATGGTCTATGTTGGAGAATGTTCCATGTGCTGAGGAATAGAATGTATATTCTGCAATTATTCTGTAGAATGTTCTGTAAATATCTGTTAAGTCCATTTGTTATAGGATATAGTTTAAGTCCATTATTTCTTTGTTAACTATCTGTCTTGATGAACTGTCTGATGCATTCAGTGGAGTATTGAAGTCTCCTACTATCTAAGCCTAGTAATAATTGTTTAGGAATTTAGGAGTTCCAGTGTTAGGTGTATATATATATTTTGGATTGTGATATTTTCTTGTTGAACTGATCCTTTTATCATTATATAATTCCCCTTTGTCTTTTTAAACTGTTGTTGCCTTAAAGTCTGTTTCATCTTACATAAGAATAGTTCCTCCTGCTTGTGTTTGATTTCCATTTGCATGGAATGTTATTTTACACTCCTTTCCCTAGAAGTTTATGTGAGTGCTTATGCATTAGATGAGTCTCTTAAAGACAGCAGATACTTCACTAGTGGATTTTTATCCATCCTGCCATTCTGTATCTTTAAGTGGAGGATTTAGGCCATTTACATTTACTGTTAGTATTGAGATATGAGTTACTCTTTTATTCATCATGCTTGTTGTTACCTAAATACCTTATTTTTCTTTTCCATTGTGTTAGTGTTTTATAGTCCCTGTGAGATTTATGCTTTAAGGAGGTTCTATTTTGGTGTATTTCAAGGTTTTGTTTCAAGATTTAGCACTTCTTTTAGCATTTCTTATAATGCTGGCTTGGTAGTGGCAAATTCTCTCAGCATTTTTTTTATCTTATTACCCCTCTTTCATTTATAAAGGTTAGTTTTGCTGTATACAAAATTCTTGGCTGGTAATTATTTTGTTTGAGGAGGCTAAAGATAGGACTCCAGTCTCTTCTGGCTTGTAGGGTTTCTGCTAATACATCTGCTGTTAATCTGATAGGTTTTCCCTTATAGATTACCTGATGTTTTTGCCTCACAGCTCTTAAGATTCTTTCCTTTGTCTTGACTTTATATAAGCTGATGACTGTGTGCCTAGTTGATGATCTTTTTGCAATGAATGTTTCAGCCATTCTTTGAACTTCTTGTAATTGGATGTCTAGAACTATAGTGAGGCCAGAGAAGGTTTCCTCAATTATTCCCTCAAATATGTTTTCCAAACTTTTAGATTCCTCTTCTTTCTCAGGAATACCAATTATTCTTAGGTTTGCCTGTTTTACATAATCTAAAATTTCTTGAAGTTTTGTTCACTTTTTAAAGTCTATTTTCTTTTTTAAATTTCTTTTAATTTTTTTATTTCAATAGGATTTTGGGAAACAGGCGGTGTTTGGTTAGATGAATAAGTTCTTTAGTTAGGATTTGTCTAACTAAATAAAGACTTTGGTGCACCCATCACCTAAGCAATGTACACAGTGTCCAACGTGTAGTCTTTTATCCCTCACCATTCCCACCACTTCCCCTGAATTTCCAAAGTCCAATGTATCATTCTTATGCCTTTGCATTCTCATAGCTTAGCTCCCACATTTTAATGAGAACATATGATGCTTGGTTTTTCATTCCTGAATTACTTCTCTTAGAATAATAGTCTCCAATTTCATCCAGGTTGCAGCAAATGCCATTATTTCATTCCTGTTTATGGCCAAGTAGTATTTCATAGTATATAAATACCACATTTTCTTTTTCCACCCCTTGATTTATGGGCATATGGGCTGGTTCCATATTTTTGGAATTTTCACATTGTGCTGCTATAAACATGCTGTTCAAGTATCTTTTTGTAAAATGACTGATTTTCCTTTGGGTAGATACCTAGTATTGGGATTGCTGGGTCAAATGGTATATCTACTTTTAGTTCTTTAGGAAATCTTCACACTGTTTTTTATAGTGGTTATACTAGTTTACATTCCCATCAACAGTGTTAGTGTTCCCTTTTCACCACATCCATGCCCACATCTATTATTTTTTAATTTTTTGATTATGGTCACTGCTTCACGAATGAGGTGGTATCATATTGTGTTTTTGATATGCATTTCCATGATATTAGTGATTTTTGAACATTTTTCTATATATTTGTTAGCCATTTGTATATCTTCTTTTGAAAATTGTCTATTCATGTCCTTAGCCCACTTTTTGATGGGATTGTTTGTTTTTCTTCTTTCTGATTTGTTCAAGTTATTTGTAGATTCTGAATATTAGTCCTTTATTGAACTGTGAAGATTGTGAAGATTGTCTCTTACTCTGTGGGTTGTCTGTTAACTCTGCTGATTATTTATTTTGCTGTGCAGAAGCTTAAGAAAGAGAATCTCTGAACAGGCCAATAAAATCAGTAAGATTGAAATGGTAATTTAAAAACTTCCACCAAAAAAAAAGTTCAGAAATGGATGGATTTACAGCTGAATTCTATCAGACATTCAAAGAAGAATTGGTGCCAATTATATTGACACCATTCCAAAATATAGAGAAGAGGGAATCCTCCCTTAAGTCATTCTATGAAGTCACTATCACCCTAATACCAAAACCAGAGAAAGATGTAAACAAAAAGAAAACTACAGACCAATATCCCTGATGAATATAGACATGAAAATCCTCAACAAACTACTAGTGAAATGATTCCAAAAACATATAAAAAAGATAATCCATCATGATCAAGTGGGTTTCATACCTGAGATGCAAGGATGGTTTAACATACATAGGTCAATAAATGTGAGAAACCACACAAACAGAATTAAAAACAAAAATCACATGATCATCTCAATAGGTGCAGAAAAAAATATTCGACAAAATCCAGCATCCCTCTGTGATTAAAACTCTCAGCAAAATCAGCATAGAACAGACATACCTTAGGATAATAAAAGCCATCTATGACAGTCCCACAGCCAACATTATACTGAATGGGGAAAAGTCAAAATCTTCCCCCTGAAAACTGGAACGAAACAAGACTGTTCACTTTCACCTATGCTATTCAACATAGTACCAGAAGTCCTAGCCAGAGTGATCAGACAAGAGAAAGAAATCAAGGGCATTCAACTTGATAAAGAGGAAGTCAAACTGTTGCTGTTTCCTGTTGATTGTATACCAATAAAATCCTAAATACTCATCTAAAAAGCTCCTCTAACTGGTAAATGAATTCAGCAAAGTTTCAAGATGCAAAATTCATGTACACAAATCAGTAGCTCTGCTATACACCAACAGCAACAAAGCTGAGAATCAAATCAAGAACTCAACCCCTTTCACAATAACTGCAAATAAATAAAATAAAATACTTAGGAATATATCTAACCAAGAACAGAAAAGACATCTACAAGGAAAACTACAAAAGACTGCTGAAAGAAATCATAGACAACACAAACAAAAGGAAACACATCCCATGCTCATGGATGGGTGGAATCAATATTGTGAAAATGGCCATATTGCCAACAGTAATTTACAAATTCAGTGCAATTCCAATCAAAATACCACCATCATTTTTTACAGAACTAAAAAAAAACAATTCTAAATTTCATATGAAACCAAAAAAGAGCCCACATAGCCAAAGCAGGACTAAGCAAAAAGAACAAATTTGAAGATATCATATTACTTAACCTCAAACTATATTATGAGACCATAGTCACCAAAACAGCATAATACTGTAATTAAAAAGGCATATCAACCAATGAAACAGAATAGATAACCCAGAAATAAAGCCAAATGCTTACAGTCTACTGATTTTCAACAAAGCAAACAAAGCACATAAAGTGGAGAAAGTACTCACTCTTCAACAAATGGTGCTAGGAAAATTGGCAAGCCACATGTAGAAAAATGAAGCTGGATTCTCATCTCTTACCTTATACAAAAATCAACTTGAGAAGGATAGAAGAGTTAAATCTAAGATCTGAAACCATAAAAATCCTAGAAGATAAATATTAGAGAAACTCTTCAGGCCATTGTCTTAGGCAAAGACTTTACAACCAAGAACCTTGAAGCAAATACAACAAAAACACTGATAAATAGATAGGACTTTTTTTAAATTTGTTTTTGTCTGATTGGGTTAATTCAAAAGCCTTGTGTTTTAACTCTGATATTGTTTTTTCTGCTTGTTGTAGTTTATTGTTGACAATTTCCAGTGAATTTTATATTTCTCTAAATATGTCTTTTATTTCCAGAAGTTGTGATTGTTTTTTCTTTATGATATCTTTTTCTCTGGAGAATTTTTCATTCCTATCCTGTATTTTTTTTTTCAGTTTTTCAAAGTTGGTTTTCAACTTTGCTATCTTTTGAGTAGCTTAATAATAAAACTTCTGAATTTTTTGTTTGGCAATCCAGATATTTCTTCTTGGTTTGCATTGATTGCTGGAGAGTTGTGTGGTTTTTTTTGGTGGTTTTACAGAGCCTGTTTTGTCATATTACCAGAATTTTTTTTTCTGATTTCTGCTCCTTTGGGTAGACTACTTCAGTAGAAAAATCTAGAACTCAATGCTGCTCTTCAGATTCTTTTGTCCCATGAGTTGATCCCTTGATGTGTTGTTTTCCCACTTCCCTTAAGGATGGGGCTTCCTGAAAGCCAAACTGCATTGATTGTTATTTCTCTTCTGGGTCTAGCCACTCTGTGGAGCTACCAGGCTCTAGGCTGGTGCTGGGAAATGTCTGCTATCTTCCAGTCTTCCAGCCATGGATACCAGCATGATATGGTTTGACTGTGGCCCCACCCAAATCTCATCTTGAATTGTAGCTCCCATACTCTCCACATGTCATGGGAGGGGCCTGGTAGGAGGTAACTGAATCCTGGGGGTAGGCTTTTCCCATGCTTTTCTCATGACAGTGAATAAGTCTCATGAAATCTGATGGTTTTATAAAGGAAAGTTTCCCTACACACATTCTCTTGCCTGCTGCCATGTGAGATGTGCCTTTGCTCCTCCTTTGCCTTCTGCCATGATTATGAGGCCTCTTTAGCCATGTGGAACTGTGAGTCCACAGTTTTATAAACCTCTTTTTCTTTATAAAATTACCCAATCTTAGGTATGTCTTTACTAACAACATGAAAACAGACTAATACACAGCACCTGCTCTTGTGGAGGTGGCAGGGAGTGAAGTAGATGGACTCTGTGAGAGGCCATATTTGTAGATATGTATAATGTGGTGACTTTCTCAAATGCTGGTTATGCTAGCAGTGAAGATGTCACATGGACAGACCCAGGACCTCAGGTTATCCAGGATGCTGCAGGCAGTGGATTAGCTGTTTTATTCTTCCTTGGAGCACGGTTATGTTGTTATGAGTTACTGTAATGTCCTGAGTTGGTTGGCCTCCAGCCAGGTGGTGTCACATTCAAGAGAACACCAGTTTTACACTCTTCTCATGGAATTTGCAGTGGCATGCCACTTCTTTCAAGGGACCTGTGAATTCTTTTGGTTTTCCTGATACATTCTTGAGGTGGTTCTTGGAGCAAAAGTCCATGGTGTGAGTTTCCACATGCTTTTTTCTCCATCCAAGTGGGAGCTACATGCTAGCCCTGTCTTCTCTCTGCCATCTTCCTCTCTGAGTTCAGGAGCAATTACTTTTAAATTGAGGAAGAATGTTGTGAATTTCACTAGGGACACAGCATGGGATTGGAACAGAAATTTAACTGAATAAAGAGGAGAAGGGTCAATCAAGGTAGAGAGAAGGATAGATACAGGACAGGTTCAGCATAGAGGGAAGCTGGGACACTTGAGTTGAGGAGACCATAGCAGTGAAGCTGGGCAGATAGATATGCATGAACAAGCCTTAGAACAGGAGTTCGGATTTAATTTATTGGATATGAAAACAGCCACATAGCTGTTTTGGAAAGGGAAGCTGTTTTGGATAGGATCAGCTATGTTCTACAGAAAGCTATCATGTAGCCATTCTATGGAGAATCATCAGAAATTGGTAAACTTCAAAATGTTCATAGACTTTAATGGGGTAATCCCATTTCTGAGAGTTTATACTAAGGAAATGACTGAATCTATCGAAAGAGTTTTATGTGCAATGTATTCATTAAAATGCCAAACAAGAAAGGGAATGGTTATGTAAACTATGATGTAATCTTTCAATGAAATATTAAGAAAACGCTATGAATTTAAACGTTTGCAAAGAGTTCTTAATTATATGAGAAAAATAATGGGCTATAGTAAAAGAAAAAGAAAAACAGAAAAGTATGAGTATGGTTTGATTGCAATATTTTAACAAAATGTATGTGGGAAAATAAGTGGGAGCTACTGAGTGGTGAAACTATTGATTTTTTTTCTACATTACAACATTCAGTACATTTCTCTAAGCACATATTAGTTATGCGATGAAAAAGTTCAATATACTTTTAAAATAGCCCAATCAAGAATCGACATATGCAATGCTACTACTTTGGTAAGACAATAACCAAGCAATGGCTGTGGGAATTTAGAGAAGGGGACAGATTAAGATTTGAAGTAGAACATCGTTCTCATGGACATAAAGATAAGAAAGATCTGAGGCAAAAAGGACACTACTCACTCTGACTTCTACAGCTGGTTAGATGCTGATGCTCTAGGTCACAGTAGCATATGCAGGAGGAGAAGCAGGGTCAGAAAAGGAAACCTCCTGAGTTTGATATTGAATGTGTTTATTTGGAAGGATTCTGAAGGTATCTGACAGATGTATCCCAATGGCAGATGGAGATAAAAGTACAGTCATACCTCAGTAGTTGTGGAAGATTTGTTCCAGGACCTTCTTTCAGATGCCAAAAGCCATGGATGCTGCAGTCCCTGACATAAATGACATCGTATTTGCCTATAACCTACACACATCCTCCTGTATACTTTAAACCATCTTGAGACTACTTACAATACCTAATACAGTGTAAATGCTATGTGAATATTTGTTATACTCTGTTGTTTAGGAAATGACAACCAAAGAAAGTCTCTTTATGTTCAGTGCAGACACATCAAATTCATTTTTTTCTGAATATTTTCAATCCTTGGTTGATCAAATCCACAGATGGAAAGCCCGCAGATTTGAAGGGCTGTGTTCAGTAATTCCTTATTTTTAAGTCTGAACAATTTTTAAGTTGTGTGTATATTACTACATATTCTTTATCCATCCATTTGTTGAAGGACATTTAGTTTGTTTCCATATCTGGGCTATTGTGAATAATTCTATAGTGAACATGGGGGGATAGATATCTCTTTGGGATCCTGATTTCAATTCCTTTGAATATATACCTGGAATTGGGATTGATTGCTGGATCATGTGATGTTGGTAAAAGGGTACAAAGTTTTAGTTATACAAGAAGAATAATTTCTGGCGATCTAATGTACAGCATGGTGATGATAGTTACAATACTTTATATTTGTATGCTTGTAATTTGCTGATAATAAATCTTAAATCTTCTTACCACTCACGTGTGTGCATGCACACACACACGTGCACAGAGATAATTATGTGAGATAATGAACATGTTAATTAGGTTGATTGTGGTGATCATTTTACAATGTACACACATATCAAGACATTAAGCTGTATACCCTAAATATATACAATGTTTATGTGTCAATGATATCTTAAAGCTGTTTTTTAAAAAGTGGTCATTACTGACAAAAATACAATAAAATCATCACTTTCAAGTCCCATAATGGAGGCGATAAAAGTAATTTAATAATATGTTCATATTCTTCAAACCAGATACAGAATATTCATTTGTGCTTCGATCTAAAATAGACCCCCCTAAAATCATTATGCACAAAGATGTTCTAGGTTAGAGCTACAGAAAACAGAAACTGAGATCAACAAGACATTCCACCGAACTAGGGGAATGGCTAACTAAATTATGATGAATGCATTCAATGGAATATTGTATAGCAATTTAAAATAATATATTAACAAAATGAAATACTCATGCCAAATTTTCAAAATAGCATGTTCAATTTATACACACAGCAATACTTTGTCCTTGTACTATATTATATAAACAAGTCTAACTAATCACATTTCAAGGTATTAACAGTAATTGTCTCAAAGTTTTTTAGAAAAATAGAATATGTGCTGAGTAATCAGGATTAAAATTGGATTGGAGAATCCTACAGTAGCATAAGACATGGGCAGTCATTAAACTCGAGAGACATTATATTGTCTCTCTTAATAACGGTTTAGTATCTAGACTTTATACAATAAACTAAAGCATTTTAGTGATTCAGTCATGTTTACCAAAAGTCAATTAGAGCCTTAGGCCTTTGTAATTTTGGGATGTTCAATGAATTAACATAGTTTTAAAATTGGTTTGATAAAGACAAAACTTGACATTAGTGTATAGTAATTCATTTTCTTTTCTTCAGAAAGTATGTCATGCTCAATTTTAATTTCAAGAAATTAAGAAACAAATTTGCATAAGGCAAGAACACTAAAGATTTGTTTGCCCTAAGATATGTTTTGCTCACTATAATTGGATTGTCGGAATGTGTCTGACATATGCTAATGAAAAAGTGAAAAAGCCAAAATATGATTTATTTGGTTACATTAGCCCTTTTTATAGTCAAACCAGCAACACTTATTTTTCTCCTTCTTAGATTCTAGGAATAAAAAATTACAAAATCACATCACCCTGGCCCTTAAGTAACAGATGAAAACTGCTGACAGAAGGCAGCGCATCATGTCTTCCAATGGGTAGTAGAATAATGCTGGAAATTTGAAAAATTTAGTGTCAAGGCAGGCCCATGTTTTTGTGACAGACTTCATAGAGGAGGTGACAGTTTGACATAGGTCTTGAAAGCAAGGCCGTGGTAAAGAAGAGGGACCTTCAGATAAACTCAGTAGATTATTCTTCGAAGTGGTGATTTCAGTTTCCATTCTAATCAGCCAGGAATGGGCGTCCCCATGTTCCTCCTGCTGGCCAATACTTGACATTGTCAGACTTTTAATCAGTGTTGGTGACATTGGGCATCTTTTCCTGTATGAACTTGGCATTATATGTCTTCTCTTCAGTGAACTGCCTGAATATTCTGCCCAGTTTCTCCTGAGTTGTTCATCTTTTTCTTATTGACTTGGAGGAGTTCTCTTTGTAGTGTGGATGCTAATTCCTTGCCAGGAGATACACTCCCTTCTTTCTTGGAGCCAGACTGCCTGAATTGCACACTTCATAACAATACATCGTTAAACAAGTTACTTAGCCTCTCCTGCTTTAATTTTCTCAGGATTTAGATTGGGATAATGATAATACCTACTGTAAAGAATGTGAAGATAAAATGGGTTAATATGTGGAGCACATGGAACTCTGTTCGGCCAGTAGTGAGTCATAATAAATGCAGGCTGTCAATGTTGTTACTAACATTATTGTGACCTCCCTCCCAGGTGAAGAACTTTCTAACCCACCTCTTCCCTAAGGGTGCCGTCCTGTAAAAGCTAGGAATCCTAACTCCAACTTCCTACTTGGTGTGGATCTGAGGACCTGTAGGATTCCTAGCTTTAAGCTAGGAATCTTAACTCCAACTTCCTACTTGGTGTGGATCTCAGGACCTGTAGGATTCCTAGCTTTAAGCAGGAATCTTAACTCCAACTTCCTACTTGGTGTGGATCTGAGGACCGCATGCAACTCAGAATCTCCAGCAATGAGAATGCCTTCAGGAGGACCATGGTCTCCATCACCTGGCATGCCTTTCCTGATGCTTCTTCCTTCTGGCCCTTACTTTTTAAAGGATGAATGTGAACAGGTATTTGTTGTTTTGTTCTGCAGTGTTTCTTGGTCTTTAACAAAGGTTTTAAGTTGTTTGTAAACTACTCAGTATGTCATGTTGACTAATGTAGAAGTCTTGTCCATTGCTTCCTTTCGCATGGCGTTCTTTTCTTTATAAGAAGTCATTCTTTGTTATGTATGTGAAATGTTTTCCCTCATATTGTGGGTATATTTTTATGTGCAACAAAATTTCATAGTCAAATCTGACCATTTTGACTTGATGATTTCTGCTCTGGAAGCATGCTTAGAAAGGTTCCTCTTACTCCAAGATTTCTTTTAAAATGTTTTTGTTGTTTGTATTTCCATCCTCTACGTTATGTGATACCAAATGTCATTTAGAATTGATTCTGGCAATGTGAAGTCAATTAGGGAATCTAACGCTTTTCTTCAAAAATGTTTAGCCAGTTATCACAACCCCTCTTACTGAGTGATCACTCTTCCTTAGTGGACTAAGCGCTTGCTGTGGGAATTTCCATCCGCTTGCCTGCCAGCTGCACTTTGCATTCCTTCTGCAGGGAACGGCCACAGTCACAGCACCAGTCTGCTGTTTCTCACACCCGAATAGGAAAGAATTTGCACTATTCCCTACTGGACAGATATTCATATTGGCAGAAAGAATATGAGAAAATGACATTTTTAATTACTTGTGCAATCAATCCAAAACATTACTACTAGAAATTCCCAATTAATTATGGGTAAAAATAAAGATAAATAAGAGGATATCAAGAGACAGCTGGAAGCCCTATTCATAGTGGTAGGAAGCAGTTGGGGCTTCTTCATTCCTCTCTTTAGAACTGTTATGTCTCAGAATGCAAATCCTAGCTCTGGTCCTCACTGCGTGTATAGAATGGTACAATGTATTTAACCTACCTGTGCTAATTCAGCAGACATTTCTCAGCACCTGTCATGTGCAAGCTGTTTACTGGCCTCTGAGTTCTAGGTACCTTAACCATAGCCTGCACTAGACAGGTTTGTGCCAGAGCCCTGCTCATAGAAGCTCAATACAAGATTGGATAGTCACTGCCCACCTAACTCTTCAGCCCCTAAACCAATTTAAATTGGTTTAAATATTTTAAAAATGCAGAAACAAAACTGGCTTGGCCTTCTGTATATTTCATTAACATTTTAGTGACACACAAAATTCCTTTCTTCAAGGAGATTAGCATTCTACATAGTAAAACATTTTAATTATAAAAATTGTGTTTATTACATGAAGTCTGCTCTTTCCAGGCAAGGTCTAATCCACTCTACGTGATTCATTTTCTCATGAGTTTTGGTTTAGCCTCAGCCTTTCAAAATTTTGAAGTGGAATATCATTAATCCTGGTGATTCATGGCCTGCCCCTGGTATTTTGCTGTCTATAGTATGAAATATTTCACTTAGAAAACTGCAAATGGAGGTGAGAACCTAATGTATTACTTAGGAACATTAATTATTAAACATAATTATAAACACGAATTCTACAATGGTAATAATTTTACCACTTGTAATTGTACCAGAAACCTCCAACTGGATGTACTTGTAACGTCCTATGGTTAGATTCGTTTCAACGGATTGCAAAAGAGTGAGCCATTGGCAGGCTTCTATTTAGATTAGTCTGATAATTAAGATCCTTGTCCTGGGTTACACATCTGAGGTAGCAGGGAACTGAGTAATTTTAGTCTAGGCCATCCAGGCCAGATTCACTTTTCCTCCCTCTTGCAGACCCGGAGGACAGTCTCTAAATGGAATCAGGCTTCACTGGTCGACGGGCAGTGCCTGGTCTCTGAGATAGTGCCTTCCCACAGGTTATGGTGCAGAGTAGTTGGAGGGTCAAAAACTTCTTGCTGTGTTTTCTCTGTTTTTGCGATGGACAGACTTGCCCAGGAGTCACTCTCTGAGGGCGTTTTTGGAGATCACTTCCTGGGCTTTTGAGTGGAAGAACCCCCATTGCACTCCCATACCAGTGGGTCCGTGTGTGCTCCAAAGGGGTCCCTGTCGCTTCAAACAAAAGAGAGTGTGGTGGCATCCTTACAGCATGGTGTTCGGAGCCTTTGCAGAGAAACTGATCTGGATTTAAACTGTAGCTGTGGCATTCTCTCAGTGTGTGGCCTTGGGCATGCATCTTAACTCACTTCATCTGTAACATGGGTACATCGCAGGCTGCCATAAGGATGGGGGATGACACACATGGCTCAGCAGGAACTCAGCAAATGGTAATTCACTTGATCGCCATTTCATATCGCTGTTCACAGCATCTGAGGGCTGATATTCAACACTGCTCTGCAGCAGGCTCTGTGTTAGAAAGGGAAGACACAGTAATGAATGATGCAGTCTCTACCCTTGGGGAGTTTATGGTTTAGGGAGGAGAGAGCCAGGAAAATGTGAAATTACCTCTGAGCTCTGGCAGGCCTGAGTCTTAGGGGCTCCTGGAACACTTCGGGAGCTCTTAGCCCAGCCTCAGAGAGCTGCCAGCAAAAACCTCCTGAGAACTGATGGTTGTGATTTTGAAGGAGAGGCAAGAGTCTGTCCTGGGAAGGCTGAAAGAGCCCTATCAGCAGAGGTAGTGGCACATGTGAGGCCTTGGGGATGGGCTACAGGTGTGCTTAGACTCTCAAGGAGTCCACACAGCTGAGTCCTTTGGATGCTGCCATGTAAGCTGAAGACCCTGAAACATGTGTGTTGCAAACTGTTCAATAATGTATTGGATGCACTGTCCAAAGAGTTAACGAAATCTGAACAAGGAGGAAATGGGTCTCCATGAGGGGAACAGCAGACACCACCACAATTCTCCAAAGACCTTTTGAGCACTGGCCACAGGGAGATCAGTGCTCTAGGATCCAATAAACCCGCTCTCTCCACTGTACACACAACTTGCATATTTATGTATCTCCCAGTCCTAGCTCCAGAGAATGTCGCATAAGAACCAAGGTGAGCGAAGAGTTTTATTTAATGAAGTGGGAGTGACAGCCGGTAAACAGAAAGAATAGGTTTGAAAGCCTTCAGGCCAAATCAAAGAGAAGAGAGAAAGAGAAAACCACAGGTCTCTGTGGGTAACTTCTGATATGACTCAGTCTCTATCTTGTACGCTGGAAATAGAAGCTTTTCTAAGAACATGATATCCTTTCCCATTTACACGGTATAATTACTACTTTAGGGAATTATCTTCACTCTATTTGGTTCTTGGTGGAATTTGATTTCATTATATGATCTTGTTTGTGGGTTTTGGGGCTTAAGCTGTAGACAACATTCACTTATTTACAGAATAAAATATAGAAAGGTTACGCTGATAAGATTTTGCTATAATTTTTATACAAGGTAATTAAATTCCAGCCTAATATGCCAAGACAGAGCATTACCATATACATTTGGCATTTGTTTAGCCCCAGAAAATTCACTCATCCAAGAAGTCCACTGATAGTGTACCCATTTACTATAATTACCCTATTATGCATAAAATCATGTGTTTGAAGAGTCAGGGAACCTGCTTTATTCACTGCAGTAAGTTGTAAATGAAATGAAATCACCCTGACTATGATATTAAAAATATTGAGAACATTTTTTTACTCAGTCTGCTCTGAGTAAAGGCAAATTTTTCAGAATGACAGAATATTATAAGCATTTATTTGGAAATAAGAATCTTAAGAACTTTTAATTAAAATATGACTTAGGCTGATCTGTATAACACACTGTAGGCCTCTCTAGTTGACAGCAAAGTAATACTGGTGCATGTGTGTTGCATGTAACCATGGTCTTTCAGGAACCAGTTCTGATTTGCTGACCATCGCAGCATTTGTTCATTGCTAGATAAGGTTTCCCAGAGCGCAGTTTCTTGATTGACTGTCACTAAGACTCACCTGCTTATCTTTAAAGCCTTCCTTCCGCGTGACCCTCCAAATGCTCTCTGATGCCATATATACAAATGGAAGGTGAAGAAAAGTCATTTGAACCAAGTAACAGAGTAATTTTAAAGCTTTTTCAGGTTTTAAAAAAAGAATAGACATGAATAAGAAAAGAACAACTGTATCTTAATTATCTTGGTGTTGCCTGCAGTGCGTTGATCATAATATATACCCAAAAAGTAATCACTGAATTAATGAATGAATGAGTTAGTCAGTTGATAAGAAGAAATGTCTTCACATTTTGCAAAACAGTCGGTTAGGTGGTTGGTGAAAGTTCTGTTTATTGACAAATGAAAAGAGGAAAACCTTACTGTAGACAATCAAGAGACTGTAAATGGCTACTTTTGTGTGCAAAAGTGTTTTCTTATCATTAAACTCTATTTCTGAGATAGTTCTACCCATTAGTGACTGCCAGACCTCAGAGAACCTTGACTCCTTCGTAACAAGACCATAACCCAGATTCCTAAAGGCAGGATGCTATCCTCAGATGTGTTTGATAAACCTGTGCAATTATTTTTTGAGCCTTTCAAAGATGAGAATTTTCATGTCCAAATTTCTGGCTTCTTCGGAAAACTGCAATTTCTGGGAATGCTGGACCCATGTTCTTGTATGTCAATGAATCTTTGTAGTCAAGTAACACCTACCCCTTCTAGATGGCGTGTCTTGCCCAGGTTTCTTCATTCTCACCAGTTGCTGCCAACTCCAACATGGCAGTCTAATGCCAATTGATGTTTATCATCTTGTTTCCATTATTATTAAGGTAGATTCCCTTAAGGTAGATGAATACTTCTCTGGCCCCAGATTGCCTGGATAAGTATGTGTTATCAGAAAAAGTGAAAGAGAGCATATTTTCATTCGGAGATGGAATAATCATCTCTTGCTGATTAATCTGCAAATGAATCATGTGTGTGGGGAAAGAATACCATGAAGCTTGCTTCAATAATTCACTTTACTTGCATAATTCCTATAAGCATTTGAATGTTCAACCCTTGCTTTACAAATATCAGTGAGGAAGGGAAGAGGAAATTGAGTCTGTTTGCAATACCAGAATAGAGTCAGAAAAAAAATAAGCTGAAAACACCTGGGAAAGTATAGACAGCAGGACATTAAAGGAGACAGGAAATATTTCCAACTCAAACTTAACTTTTTTCTCTATCCACTTCTTGCCAAATATTTTTTTAATTATTCTCTCCCTTTTCATTTTCAGTTTTAATTACCTCTACTGTCCCCATCTTCTCCCCAGAAATTTTTGGCTTATCAACAACTGGAGGTAGAATGGGATTAGAATTCCAACGCCAGCAACAGTAATAATGATAATTTGTCGTGTATTGCTCTTCCCTCTGCCTGCCACCGGGTTAGGGGCTTCAAACACATTAGCCTTAATCCTCTCAATAATTATTTCAGATAGCATTGCACCCCCATTCTTACAGATGACATGACCAAAGCTTAGAATGATTAAGTAATCTTCCACGGTTGAAGAGAGCAGAACGGAGATTCAGATGAGGTCCACAGGATCGCACTAGGTGTGCTCTTTCCACTTGGACTTGCTTAATAGTTGGCTAATCATTCCAACTGGATCATTAACTCATGCTTAAAAAGATAATGACTGTATCAGTCTCTTTCAGAGTTCATTGATCTTGAATTAGAATTTACAAAAATATTCTCTTCCAGTAATTTAAGCCACAGTTAGTCTTTACTTTCCCAAACTAAGTCATCAAAAGATTTTAAAATTTCAGAGCTTTCATTGCATAGTTTTCTAATATGTATTTGAACACATATATCATTATATGTAAAGAATATTAGCTATAATAAATATGTATTTCTAATATGTATATGAACATACATATCATTATATATAAAGTATATTCGCTATAATGTTGTATTAGTTTGTTTTCATACTGCTATAAAGAACTGCCTGAGACTGGCTAATTTATAAAGGAAAGAGGGTTAATTGACTCACAGTTCAACATGCCTGGGATTAGTCTGGAGACTTACAATCATGGTGGAAGGCAAAGAGGAAGCAAAACACCTTCTTCACAAGGCAGCAGGAAGGAGAAGTGCCAAGGGAAGGGGGAAGAGCTCCTTATAAAACCATGAGTTCTCTTGAGAAACTCACTCACTATCAGAACAGCATGGGGGAAACTGCCTCTGTGATTCAATGACCTCCACCTGTTGTCTCCCTTGACATGTGAGGATTTTTATGGGGACTAAGAGGATTGCAATTCAAGATGAGATTTGTGTGTGTGTTGTGGGGAGGCACAAAGCCTAACCATATCAATTATATACAAAATTCTAATGTGTGTGTGTGTGTGTGTGTGTGTGCATACATATATCTGCAAATTTAATCTATGGAATTTAAACTGTTTTCTAATGAAAATACTTATTTGTTCATTCATTCAGAGCAGTGTAGAGATGAAAACCTAGAGGCAAAATCTGACCCTACCACTTAATAACTACAAGGCCTTGTTCAAATAACTTACTTGCCTTTATTTCAGTCTTCTTACTTTAAATTAGGATGAAAAATGCCAGTTTTATTTGAAAATTAAATGAGTATATAAGGATACGCAGGTCATCTATTTCTTTCTTGACTTTGCTTGAATCGCTGTTTCTTCTGAGAAATCATCAGATTTTTGTTGTGTAATTTTAGTGTTGCCTTGAAGTTTCCAGTATATATTTTTGACTTACCACACTAGAACATCAAAAGAGTCTATACCATTTTACATACAGTAGAATAATATTGCAACATTTTTCCATTTTCTCTCTTAACCTTCCTGCTATATCATTATCACAGCTTTTACTTCTGTATATAGACCCTACAATACATTATTATTTTTGCTTTCAACAGTCAATTATCTTTTAGAGACTTAAACAATAAGAAAAATGTTTCTATTTGCCCATATAGTTGCCATTTCTGATGGTCTTCATTCCTTTGTGTAGCTCCAGACTTTCATCTGGTACTATTTTCCTTCTCCTTGAATAATTTCCTTTCACATCTCCTGAAGTACAGGTTGGCTGGTTATAAATTCCTTTGTATATATGAAATGTCTTTATGTTCCCTTTTGAAAGTGAGACACCCTACTCTGTCTCCTCAGCTTGGGAGACCACTGGAGACTTTACTGGGATCCCCTTTTTTGCCCCACTGACTGCAGACTTTCTCCCTGGGCAGTGACATCCTTCCCTGATTTGTGTCCACCTTCTTAGGGGTTACTGCTTCCATTGTCTGATGTCCAGTGCCTTGAGAAACTGCTTTATCTCTTTTACCTGTTTTTTAGTTGTTTCAGGCATAACGATTAATCAGGCTCCTCTTGCTCCATCTTGGTCAGAGGTGGCATCTCTAGGCTCTAGATGGAACTGGATGTTCCTGAGAATACTTCCCAGTCCACCAGGCTAGAACAGAGTGGCTGGCTCACTTGGCAGCTGGGCATTTTGGTCCCAAGTCACAGAAGAGCAGCATCCCACAGTCTGACCTTGGCTGAGCCTCCCACTGTGTAGCTAGTTTCATTTTAAATCCCCTCTCTCAAGACTGCCTAAATCTCAAGTGACCCACCTGGGCACTACTTAGAGTAGTCTCATTGTTGTAGTATTGAATTTATAACCTCCAGAAGCACATTCGAGAAAATAAAGGGACTTTGCTAAAGTATAAGCTGTTCTTTAAGCTGCCCTCAACATTTCATTATCCATTTAGAGTCTACGTTTTTCCATATTCCCCCAACACAAATGCACACCCATGCTCACTCTCTCTCACACACACACACACTCAGACACAAGAGAGTATTGCTGAGCCCCTCAAACACAGATCACCACGGGGACTTCTGTGAGACTCTTTATCAGCACATATTTTCTAAGCAGAATGTCTTCTGAAATAAAAGCCAACCGAACAACAGAATTTCCCCAGTAAAATCACAGGTACTTGACTCTGAATGTATTGACTAGGCACAGGTCCAAATCTACGTGGGACCTTGTTGTGACCAGCATGTGTTTTCCAGATTCTCTAAACTCCTAGAGTTAAAAGAGGGTTATCTGTATAAAATCCTCTCAGGAGATCTCTTCCGTCCTTCAATTTGAGAGGCCCACAGAACAATCATTAGACAAAGGATCGTTTGTGTCAAGTTTTAAGAAAATTTGGCCCAAACAATTTAATCAAGCCCAATGAAAAGCTTTCTATGAGACCTGGGCCCCCAGGAACTTTATCCTCACCATCTACAATAGTGGCTCAGCACCTCACACGGTAAGAGGACCATGTGTCCTTTCCCTTTGTGAAGGCTCTAAGGTTCTGACCTGGGACCTGAGGAATGTTTGAATTGGGTAAGGTGAAAGGAGGCTTCTAATCTACTAAACAGAACATCCATCTGTGTCCTGTCCTGAGGATAAATGTTGACATCTCCTGCGATTAAAGCTTGGAACTCCTGGCCTCTTGAGACAAAACTTCAACGAGCTTTAGCTCTTCCAGCATGAGTTGTTTAGCCTTGAGCTAAGCACATCACCTGAGCTGGTTTCTGCTTCTTTTTCTGTTGGTACAAAAGGGAGATGACAAGTTGCTTTCTAAGATCCTTTCCAATTCTAACAGACTTTGATTATTTTTGTTTAGAAACTGGCAAAATTACTCTGAGTATAATGCTGTTCTATTCAGTAAATTCTATGAAACAGACTAAAATGTGTGTGAGCAATATACTGGGTCCATGTGCCCACAACAAAATCCAGATCACTGGCAAAATCTCAGCCATTGACTGAATTCTTTACACCTTATTGAGGCCAATTCATTAATGAAACGGGTCACCCACTGAGATTTCATGTGACCCTAAATAATGAATGAGTGACAGAGTAAAGTCTAAGAAACCTCAAAGTTTTTCATCCTGTGTAAAGCTTTCACTCTATACGTTATTCCATAAAATAAAATTTCCTTTTATTTTATGGATAAAATTTTATGGAAAAAAATCCTGCCATATTAAAGGAAAGTGAAGTCAAAACTGAAAATATAAAACTTCCCATCACTGCAGTTTATCCTGTTAGCATCTCAAATTCAACGTTATGTGAACGTGGTTCATTATGCTTAATGATTTCAATAGCATAAAGACAATAGTTTTCAAAAATCACTTAGATCTTCCCGTGGTCTTAGAAAAAGATTTTGTTTACTTTCTGTTGTGGATCCTTTCCAGAATTTGTAATCTAAGTATGATTTTTTTGACAATCAAATTATGAAAATTACTAGCACAGCTAGCCCCTACTGCACCCTTACATGATGAGCAATGAGCTAATTAGGTATGTAGTGGCATATTCTATTGGTGATTAACCAGCTGGGATGGAGTTATTTACACCTCTGGAAGCTGTGTAAATCCTACTCTTCTGAAGCTGGCAATAGAATCTTAAACTTACACTTAAAAGGCTGCTGAAAACTTTAAATATAAGCTTGATTGTTGTTATAAAATTTCATTTTGTGTGAGATTTGCATTCCTTTCATTGATTAAATATTCATATCTTCATACATTTACATGTTTGTGTTCATGTGTATATATCTCATCTTGTGCAGGCAGAAAACATTAACATGTTCATATTCAAAAGAAATGAGAATTGATACTAAACTTTCTGGCCTTGTTAATGTTTTGGATTCAAAATCATTTTGAAGATCTAAGGTCCTGATAATATTTCATGTAGTAAAAAAGAAACTGAGATTCCCTTAGCAACAGCCTTTAGTACAGAGCTCATAAAGTAAATTTGAAAACCAAAGGACTGTAGAGTGACCCACTATAATCACATCTGTCTTGCTATGCTAGATGATATGAACTGTTCTTTAATTGTTGTTTTGCGGAGATAAAGAAAGTGAAACACTAGATTCTGATTTATGCAGCATTTTACAAAACCAAAATCCATTAAAAAAAAATGTTGTACTGCATTCCCTCGGAAGCACCAGGAAGAACTGAGGAGGTCATGCTGATGACTTTTATTAGTGTGCTGACATATAAATGATACGACCTGTGAGGAGCAGGTAGGAGAATGGGCCTAAATGCAATTACCTCCCACTTCATGTCCAGTTCTACTCATCCGTCAGTGCAGCCCCTGCCTCTTTTACAGACAGGCCATGCCTGCCCCGCCGCATTTACCCTCTTCGTCCTGTAGTCCTAGCATCTGTTATCCTATCTTTATTCCATCATGCAGCCAGAGTCTGCCTAATGGCACCCTTTCAATCACTGTTAGATGACTCTTACTGTGTTTTCTCTTCAAAGTGTGGGTCTCTGGGAGCCTCAAAAATAGGATTCTGAATAAATTGCAAATTTATTCACTCAATGAGAAACATGCAATGTGTCAGGCATGGTTCTGGGCAGAAAGAGACCCCAGGGAATGACACAGAAAGGTGTGTTCTCCTGGAGTCTGCATTCCAACTGGAGGAGACAAAAAATAAACGATAATGCAAGAGGTTGTGGGGCCCAGTGACTGAGCGCAGGGTTGCTGAGCCAGGTCCGGGCTTCCTTAGGCGGGTCTGCTCCAGTGAGTTCTGCAGCCCAGAGGAGCAGAGGGAACTGTTTTCTGCACATAGGCGCTCTCAGGTGGAAAAGGGAGAAGGTTTGCCAGATTTGTCAATAAGGTGAATCAGCTCGCCTCCCCTGGAAAGCAGTGAGTATAAGGAGTAGAGAAAAGGAAGAAAAGGGGCTGGGCGGGTGTGCTTCCTGTCACGGAAGACATCAGTGAGACTCTTCCTCCTGCTGCAGTCATGCCATGCCGAATGACTGGGATGCACTCTTGAGGTGTTAGGTGATTCTGTCACTGTGCAGATGTCAGAGTGCACTTACACACACCTAGACTGGACAACTCACTACACACCTAGGCCCTGTGGTGTAGCCTGTTGTCCCCAGGAAACAAACCTGTACCACAAGTGATCGTCCCCTATACTATAGGCAGTTGTAACACAATGGAAAGTATTTGTGTATCTACATATAGAAAAGGTGCAGTAAAAATGGAGTATAAAAGATAAGAAATGGGGCCAGATGCAGTGGCCCACACCTGTAATCCCAGCACTTTGGGAGGCCGGGGTTGGCAGAGGTGGATCACGAGATCGGGAGTTCAAGACCAGCCTGGCCAAGATGGTGAAACCCCATCTCTACTAAAAATACAAAAAAAATTAGCCAGACGTGGTGGTGGATGCCTGTAATCGCAGCTACTCATGAAGCTGAGGCAGAGAATTGCTTGAACTCAGGAGAAGGTTGCAGTGAACCGAGATCGCGCTACTGCATTCCAGCCTGTGTGACAAAGCGAGACTCCATCTAAAAAAAAAGATAAAAAATGGTACACCTATATAGGGCATTTGCCATAGGGCTTCCAGCACTGAGTGGCTCTAGGCAAGTCAGTGAGTGGTTAGTGGATGTGAAGGCCAAGGGTGTCACTGTACACTGCTGTAGACCTGATAGACACTGTGAACTTAGCCTACATTCCATTCACAAAATATTTTTCTTCAGTAATACATTAACCTTAGCTTACTGTAAGTTTTTTGCTTTATAAACTTTTCAATTTTTTAGCTTTTGACTATAATAACAGCTTAAAACACTAACACATTATACAGCTGTACAAAATATTTTTTCCTTATATGCTTATTCTATATGCTTTTTATTTTTTTAATATTTTATTTCTTTTTACTTTTTACACCGTTTTGCTAAAAATAAAGACACAAACATACATGTTAGCCTGAGCCTACACAGGGTCAGGAGCATCCATGTCACTGTCTTCTCCTCCCACTTCTTCAGGGGCATGAGCAGGTATGAAGGTCTGGAAGGTCTTCAGGGGCATGGGCAGGCATGAAGCTGTCATCTCCTATGATCACAGTGCCTTCTTCTGGATGCCGCCTGAAAGAACAGGTGTCGAACTAACTGAGTTCCTGTCACATGAAAGGAAACACCAGGGGTAGGAAAAGAGTTCCACCCTAACCTCCACAAATAGATGTGTTTCATGAGGACAAGGAGTAAGTTCTTGTACTTCCTGGTATTTACATGCCTGAGATTTGTCCTAATTGACACATTGTTTCCCTTTTACCCTAATCCTAAGGTCCAAAAGAAATTTAGTTAGATATATTTTTCCAGTAGTCAAAACAGAAATGTGAATGCAGTTGTCATTATGACATTTCAAATTCATTCAGGGGGAAATTCAGCGTCTGCAAAGCCAGAAGAAAAAGTCTTGCTTTTTACCATTCAGTAAGAGCCAATGACATCTTGAAGTGAACAGGTTTGGAAAAGTCACCCGAGCAGCCAAGATCAACAAACAGCAAGGAACACAAATAAACAAAGGTAGCAAGAAAGTAGGAAGTTCAATATGGAAATGGATCACTAATATATCCATAAGTGTATCTATTATGTTAAACAACAGATCTGAATCTGTTTCACTCCAGGGCTTCTGTGACGCATCGCTCTGGCAGGCGCATTCTCATTGTCATCTATCTGAGCGACAGGGCAGAGTCCAACTGCAACAGCTACATTCACTGTTCATGCACACTCTGGAGTTGTGCCAGGCTGTGTATCTGCTTACACGCTATAATGTGCTGACTTTACTGGAAGGACTGAACAGTATGATTATCATTCTCTACCCATCCATTTCCCTGACAAAAGTGTAAACGCTTGAGTACAGGCACCATCTCTGCTTCACCTCTGCACACTTTTGAACACACAGCAGAGTGCCAGGTATACAGCAAGTGCTCAATAAATGTTCATGTCATGATCCAAAGCTTTCAGGATCTGTTTAAATCTGTATAGCTGAACTTCTAACACAGTAGCCAAAATCTTACACATGGCTAATAAGCAGTTGAAATATGGCTAGCCCAAATTGGAAAATACACACAAGATTTTTAAGACTTCAAATGAAACAATGCAAAATACCTCATTAATAATATTTAATGTTGAAATGGTAAAAATTTGGATATGTTAAGTTAAATGAAATATAATATTAATATTAATTTTTCCTCTTTTTACTTTGGCTATGATAAAATTTTAAATTATATGTGTGGTTTGTATTTGTGATTTACATTAGATTTCTTTTGAATGTTGAAATGGTAAAAATTTGGATATGTTAAGTTAAATGAAAGATAATATTAACATTAATTTTTCCTCTTTTTACTTTGGCTATGATAAAATTTTAAATTATATGTGTGGTTTGTATTTGTGATTTACATTAGATTTCTTTTGGATAATGACAGCCACCTTAGACAAAAACTTGGATGGTAATTTGAGTTAGTTTTTCTTTTTTCTTTCTTTTTTTTTTTAAGTAGCCACATTCATAAGTTATCACTATGCCAGTGGAGTGTAAAGGTTTTGCTGTCATTAGAACTTACATGATTTCCAAACACCACATGTTCTCACTCATAGGTGGATGTTGAACAATGAGAACACATGGAAACAGGGAGGGGAGCATCACATACTGGGGTCTGACGGGGGGTTAATTGGGGGAGGGACAGTGGGGTTGGGGATTTGGGGAGAGATAGCATGGGGAAAAATGCCAGATATAGGTGATGAGGAGGAAGGCAGCAAATCACACTGCCATGTGTGTACCTATGCAACAGTCTTGCATGTTCTTCACATGTACCCCAAAACCTAAAATGCAATGAAAAATAAATAAATAAATAAAAAGTAAATGACAAAAATAAAGAACTTGCATGATTTCATGGTAGCATATAAAGAATATTTGTATTGCAATAATAACATGATTAAGAATACCAATAGTCAGTATTACCTGTACTCCTGATGATCTTAGAAGTAAATGGTGCTCTATTGGACAATGTGAATGGTCTTTCCTTTCTGAAGTTACCCTCAGATATAGTCAAACCAGTTAGGTTTCAACGTCCTTCTAAAAATGATCACTGAGGTCCTGCAGTGGAAGGAACTCAGATTTTGAGAAGCTGTACAAATCTGAATGTTAGACTCTGGAAGAAACACATGGGCAAGGAAACAAGTGTTTTGGGTGCTGCATTGGTATAAAAATCCATCACATCTAACTTTTCACACTATTCAAAAATTATAAATCAAGATAATGTAATTTATGAATTCACTTTTAAATAATTGCTAATAAAATGAAATATATTCATCAAGGGGAAAAATAATTTTACTTTATGGAATTGACACATGTAATTGCTTTAAAATTATCTTTTTTTAAAAAACTTGGCCAAATCTTGGCTTTTGGTTAATTTCAAAATAATAGAAGTGTACCTGATGAAAAATTATAAAATGTTATAACATTACTTGAACCATTTTTTTACTTTTAGTCATAGTCTTAGTTAAATTTTGTAATATATGCCATATAGGAACATCTTCCTTAAAATATTTTAATATTTTGAAAAACATCCCTCTCAAATATTTTTCTTAAGTGAGAACACATAGTGTCTAGTTTTCTATTTGTGTATTAATTTGCTTAAGATAGTGACCTCCAGCTGCATACATGTTGCTGCAAAGGACATTGATTTCATTCTTGTTATGGCTGCGTAATAGTCCATGGTGTATAAGTCCCGTATTTTCTTTATTCAATTCACCACTGATGGGCAACTAGGTTGATTCCATGTCTTTGCTATTGTGAATAGTGCTGCAATAAACATGTTACTATATGTGTCTTTTTGGTAGAATGTTTTGTTTTCTTTGAGGTATAAACCCAGTAATGGGATTGCTTGGTTGGATGGTGGTTCTGTTTTAAATTATTTGAAAAATCTCCAAACTGTTTTCCATGGTGGCCGCACTAATTTACATTCTCACCAACAGCGTATAAGTGTTCCCTTTTTTCTCCAGTCTTGTCAACATCTGTTGTTTCTGACTTTTTAGTAATAGCCATTCTGACTGGTGTGAGATGGTATCTCGTGGTTTTGACTTTTATTTCTCTAATAATTACTGACATAAACATTTTTTCAGGTTTGTTGGCTGCATGTGTATCTTCTTTGGAGAAGTGTCTGGTCATATATTTTACCCACTTTTAACAGGCGTAGTGGTTTTTGCTTAATTATTTAAGTCCCTTATAGGTTCTAGATACTAGAACTTTGTTAGATTCATAGTTTTCAAATAACTTCTTCCGTTCTGTAGGTTGTCTGTTTATTCTGCTGGTAGTTTATTTTGCTGTGCAGAAGCCTCCTAGTTTAATTAGATCCACTTGTCAATTTTTGTTTTTGTTGCCATTGCTTTTGAGAACTGAGTCATAAATTCTTTCTAAAGGCCCATGTCCAAAATAGTATTTCCTACATTTTCTTCTAGGATTCTTATAGCTTGAGGTCTTACATTTAAATCCTCAATTCATCTTGAGTGAATTTTTTTATATAGTGAAAAGTAAGTATCAAGTTTTATTCTTCTGCATATGACTAGCAAGCTATCCCAGCACTATTTATTAAACAGGAGTCCTCTATTTATTGCTTATGTTGTTAACTTTGTCAAAGATTAGATGGCTGTAGGTGTGTGGTTTTATTTCTGGGTTCTCTGTTCTGTTCCATTGGTCTGTGTCTTCAGCTTTGTACCAGTAGCATGCTGTTTTTGTTACTATAGGCTTATAGTATAGCTTGAAGTCAGATAATGGGATGCCTCTGGGTTTGTTCTTTTTATTTAGGATTGCTTTGGCTATTCGGCCTCTTTTCTGGTTCTATATGAATTTTAGACTAGTTTCATTTCCAATTCTGTGAAAAATGGCATTGCTAGTCTGATAGGAATAGCACTGAATCTGTGGATTACTTTGGACAGCATGGTCATTTTAATGATATCAATTCTTCTAATCCATGAGCACAGAATGTTTTTCCATTTATTTGTGTCATCTATCATGTTTTAGCAGTGTTTTATAGTTTTACTTGTAGAGATCTTGATCTCCTTAGTCTGATATATTCTTAGGTATTTTCTATGGGTGTCTATTATAAATGGGATTGCGTCCTTGATTTGGCTCTCAGTTTGAATGTTATTGATGTTTAGAAGTGCTACTGATGTTTATACATTCATTTTATATCCTGAAACTCTGCTAAAGTAGTTTATCAGTTCCGGAAGCTTTTTGGGGGCATCTTTAGGGTTTTCAAGGTATAGAATCATATCATCCACAAAGAGCCATCCTTTGGCTTCTTTTCCTATTTGGATGCCTTTTATTTCTGTCTGTTGTGCAGGCACTATTTAAAAGTCAATGTATTTGAGTGACTAGCAATTACATTTTAATTGTTATTAAAATCATAATAACTTTTTATGAACATTTACTGGGCTGGATTGGAAGCAAAAAGGGAGGATATGACCTGTGTAATACCTTGCGTTTATTTTCTTTTTCTCTGAATTTCTGTCTTCCCCTCTTATTAAATAAATAAGAGATAAATGATGAGCATCATTTTGTTGCAAGTATTAGGTGATAATCTAGGAAGCTCTGGAAACAAGATGAGATGTTCTCAAAGCCGCTGGCAGGCAGCCCTGTCACCAGGCTAGTGCTGCATTTCAAGGGGCGCACTGGTCTTTCTGAACAGTTAACTTGTATTGCCTATTTCAAATATGACAGTGTGAGTTGGCTTCTCCCTGCCTAACTAGCTTTTTAAAAGATTTTAAAAGAGGAATGGCCTAGATATAATTCATTTCCCAGTGCAACGTGTGAAGTAGGGGTGTAGGGGAAAGTGGGGGGATTGGGAAAGAGCTACTCAGAGGAAAATACAAATATTCTATGCATTTAATCTTAGCAGATTAAGAAATCACTGAGGAAAGGAACAATTCCAGAGTCTAGAGTTTTTGTTTCGTTCATCAAATCTGCCGCTAGGTTCAGCCACTTAATTTAGAAAATTGATGACAGATCTGTTTATAGAACTGCAAGGATTTTTGTAATGATAATAGTTTTGTATAATCCTTGAAAAAAGATTTTGTCTGGCTTCCCATTAAATAATGGTTCCAAAGATGAATATGGAGTTGAAATGATCTAAATAAACTAGTAAGTTTTTTATGATATGCAAGCACAGGAAGGTTACAGGATGACAGAATTTTCATCTTTCATGTTTGACAGGGAAACTAGAATATCAAAATTTTTTCATTGAACTGTACAGTAGTTATTCAGTTTGATTTTAACAAATGTACAATTTAGAAGTCTAATATATTGGAATTTGATATTATTATAAGTTTTGGTATCTTTTTATATACTGGGTAATGTGAACTAATTTCACTTATTTAGGTCTCTTTTCTCTTCTATTAAATTCAAATATTTGGACAGTGCTTCATAAAATCAGTAAGATCAGGTCAAAATATATTTCAGATTATTTCATGTGAAATGTAATATAAAAAATTAAAACCAGAAAATATATGTGATCCTAAAATATATTTAACATTTGTACTATCTAGAAATACACTCATGGCCAGAGAGCTGTGTTCTTTCCTTGAATGGCTACTTTCAGTTAACTTTTCTCTAGACAAACTCTATCAAGCCCATCACTTGAATAAACTAAAATAAGATGGAAAGCAATTGTGTAAAAGAATAAGCTAATCACAGGTCCTGACTGAGCTATTTTGTACATAATTACCTGCATGAAAATATGTACATAGCGATAAATATAAATGTGGGGGGAGATACAGCTCTATGGAAAATAAATACTGACTTCAGAATGTATAATCAGATTTTTACTATGCTTATATTATGCACTAACAAAGCTACTAACAACATCATTTACAAAATCCACAGTTTCTAAGAGTTGATGAGAACATAGGTCATCCTGAGGTACTCTTTTACAAAGTCACAAAAATAGTAAGGATCTCTTTTGCAGCCTTCTTCAATTCCTGTGAAGTTGCTATTAACAGGAGGTTAAGAGCAAATTAACCAAAGGAGAGAGAAACTTAATATTTCCACACTTGTCTCTCATAAGTAACCCATACTCTGGATCCTTTCCATGTGAGTTTAAAAATTGAGTGCCGAAAATGGGAAAAAATGAAAATATGTTGTATCCAAGCAGTTGTTGCAGAAAGTTGATGTAATCTTTTTTTTTTTAATTGTACTTTGGGCTCTGGGGTACATGTGCACATCCTGCATCCTGCAGGATTGTTGCATAGGTGCATACATGCCATGATTGAGAGAGAGAGAGAGACAGACAGAGGCAGACAGATGAATAGAGATAGAAGTAAATGCAGATATTCTTTCGAAGCCGAGGATAATATGTAATTAAAAGAGTTACTACTCTTAAAAATTCTTACATTTTACATTTTCACATTTTATTTTCTCTTTTTCTATTCAACCTAACAAATATTTTATTAGTAAGCGTTTTTATTTTTTCACAACACTTTCAAAATCTCTATTTGCCTCTCCATTTTTATGTGACACTATGTTTAGTGTATGAGTGAGAGTCAAATTCAGGCACCTTTCCATGATTTGCTTTACATGACATCCGTTTACTCCAGTCAAACACATTCTTGAGAAGGCCAGTGTGTGTGTGTGTGTGTGTGTGTGTGTGTGTGTGTGTGTGTGTGTGTGTGTGCGTGCGTGACTGTGTTTGCATGCTTGCGCATGTGTGTAATTTTATCCCTTTGCCTTAGAAAAATGTTAGTATTTTCTGTACACTTTTAGGAATCCTAAATGTTCCCTCTTCCTGTCTTCTACCACATCTGATTTGAAGTAATATTCCTTTACTTTTATTTAGTGGGCATAATGCAATCAGCAAACATTCTACTTTTCACATGCTTTCCTATTCTCCTACCCCATGTTTTTACTACTGTGGCTACACTACCAAAGCATTATAGCCATTCTTCCTCTCCTTGCTTCTTTGGAACCATCACTTATTCTTAGCTTCATAAGTAAATATATCCTAACCCACACCACCCATGCTTAAGGCAGTGCCTCACCAGATATTTTGGTTTTCTGAATCTTTTTCTCTAGCAGAAGTCTCAAGAAGTTTTCATGAGACCAGTATTCCCCCCTTTGTTAATTTGTTTCTTAACAATTTGTTTGAGACTTTGTATTTGAAAGTTATTATGGCTGGGTATAAAATCTTTGGCCCATGTTTTTTTTCCCTCGAGTTGCCCAATTTCATCTGGTAGAAAATATGATTGTCAAAAAGCCTGATGACCACCTTTATAAGTGAATTGGTAATTTTGCCCGTATTTTATTTTTATTTTCAGTGAAGGCCAAGTAACTTTACTAAAATATGCCCCAATGTCGATCTTGGGGCATTAAAATTTCCAGTAATATGGCCTACCCTTTTAATACATAGTGTCCAGCCTTTCAGGGAGGGAGTTGTCTTGAATTTAATATATCAGCACTATTCTGTTCCATGGCTTTGGGCTTCTTTGGGGATATATGTATATTGAGTCTATTGTGCCTATCTTCATCTGTCATTTCCTCTAAAATACTTCATCACTCTGATTTTCAGTTTTTAAAAAATCCTCCTTTTTGTCTCCTGTGTTTCTTAAATTGTTATCTGTTGTGATTATTTTGTCTTTTGTTCCTTCCAATTTAGGCTTCATTTCCTGACCTTTATTTTGCATTTTAAATTCTCTTGTTAAGTTCTATGTTTTTAATGTCTCCTATCATTTAAAATATATGTTAATCTTGTTTTGAAGCATTAGTGCTTGCAGGTTCTTCTATTGAGGAACATGTATTGCTAGCAGGCTTTTATTGTCTGTAGAGGCATGATGTTTCTTATTCTCTCCTCTTAAAAATAATCATTTTGTAAGGGATTTGATATCAATGTTTTTCTATCTGCCTGTGCTTTTGGTAAGAAGGATTGGTTGAGATAACTTTTCTGGTTCACAGCTCTTGAGCCTCCTCTTCTATTGCCTCTACAAAATGGTTTTTTAAATGACCTCATATTTCTATGATCTACCTTCTCTTTTGTCTTTCCTCCTTTTAGCTGGATTTTCTCTTTCTTTTATTCCTCTGGACCTGGGCTGTTCTGCTCAATTTGGATTTTATCCCTTTGCTTTCCTCAGTGGAGGAATTTGTACTAGAAGGGAAATGGGGGGTTTTAGGCTCAAGAGCCCTTTCAGTTCTCATCATCACCCATGAATTGGAGCTTGCACAAGCTGTCCCAGCTTCACATATGGCATGTTGGTAACGTTCCCACCCCGGGATCAAGAGATGGCTGGCTGCTCTCCTCTGCTGCCTCTGGCACCATTGCTGCTGCCACATGGGTCTTAGTGGTCAGAGGTCTGTCCCTGCTTCCTTATATTTTGAGGAGCATGAGTGTACCTTGCACATGATTTTGATGTAGTTCTTTTGTATATGGGTTTTGGTTTTGCTATGCTAGTTGCTTTACCTGTCTATGTTAATGAGGAGATTTGAGAGATTAAAAAGCTGTGCCACTTTCATATATCCTTAATTCTCCTCTGTTTTGCCTAAGACACTGATTCCCAGGCTAAACACAGCAGATAACAAATACCAAGTCTTAATTTTTCCAAGATAAATGAAACCTCAGCCTCTTCAACTAGAGCAAAGTGAAGACCACAGCCATTTCCCATGTCTTTGGTGAGATGTCTTTGTATTGGCAAGAACAGGAATCCTTAGAAGATCCTAATTATGGGAAATAATTACAGACAAGTTGCCCTTCATTTAAACTGTCAGGGTAACAACGCAAAGAAAACATAATACTTCCAGTCTCTACCAGTCCAGGAATGGTGTGATCTTAAGGCTGACTGCCAAGAGCACAGGCCAGCTGTTACAGAACTTAATTAAAACAGTTTTGATAATTAACACAACTTGTTTATAAATGTGAGAGTATTTCCTATGTTAACATACCGGTCACCTTGTCAGTTATAGGGGAGAGAGGAAAAAATCTTATGACATATGGAGTTTTGAACCAATTATTTAAAAACAAACTTAGAATTGCTCTTGAACTATCCTCCATTCTTTGACACCCTCATAAAAACAATAAAAATAAAATAACCAAACATGCATATACCCCTCCCAACTTGATTTCTGCATGTAGTTTAAGAAGCAAAAGCTGTTAGGCTTTGATTAAAGTTCTTTTGGTTGCAAACAAATAGAAAGGGACCCGGAGCAGTCTGAGCAGTGGGCATTCCACAGAGCGGCTGCCAAGAATCCGGCAGCCATATTTGCATCACAGTGCTACTATTTCCCTGTAACGACACACAGCCATCTTTCTTAATTTTGTCATATTTCACTTTTATTTACTAAGGAATAACAGATGACCCAGACAATCTTTTTTTTCCTCCTTTCTATGTGTTTCATTCTGAAAGGTCCATTGCTCTCCACTGATATTCTGCAGTCTGAGCTTAGTGTTATAACTGTTCTAAAAATGTCACATTTAGAAGGAAGAGCTGTCCCCTGCTCTTTATTGCCAGTACCTTTAACAGCCCTGCTATCGTCAATCCACAAAACGTCTACAGTTAACTCTTGCTGTTGTTTCCAAAGCCTGGTTGCTGCCCCACCGCCTCAGCATCCTCTGCCTGCACCTCCCTCTATGGCTTCATGACCCGATCCCCTCCCTGCCTTGCTCTTCTGAGGCTATGTCTCTCTAGCCACCCGTCCTGTGCAGGTGGAGTCCAGTGGACGGGCTTTGAACCTCTTCTTTCTCCCCCAAACACTTGGCCACCACTTTAGCCCAGATTCTCTCCCAAGTTTCAAACTCATACCTCCAAACAACTCCTGGGTACCAGCTCTCCACTTTGATGTGCACAGTGGCCCCTGCAGAGCTCAGTGTGTCCATGAGGCAATCATAACCTTGCAGCCCCCCTCTGCCTGCCCCTCACAGAGCTGCCCTTTCCCATGATGGTCCCCATCTGAGTTGATTGACAGCACCGTGCACAGGGTACCCAAGATAGAAGCCAGGAGTCCTTGGCCGTGGACACTTCCTCACTCTCATACTGAAATCCTTTATTTCATCCATTTACTTCTGTTTCCAAGATGTCTCTCGAATTTCGGTGCCTCCCTACCCTACTGCCCCTGTAAGGTTAAGCCACCTTCCTGACTGAGCAACGCCGGGCAGGAGATGTTTGTCTCCCACCAGGTTTGTCTTTCCCCAGCCCGCGGCTCCCACAGCAGCCTGATTGTGCATTCTGGAAACAGATCCCATTTCTTATTCCCAGGATCAGGATCTTTCCATTTCCTTCTTGATAAGCTCCTGACAGCTCCCTCCTGTCCTGGCTCCTTCCCTGGAGTTCAGCCTCATCTCTTGCCGCTGCCCCACCTTCAGCCCCAGCTTCACCCGCCCTGAGTTCTGCAGTTCCCCAAGGCTGCCATTCACCATGGTTTCCATCACGGGCCCCTGCCCTTTGCCTGGGACGCCCTTCTTGCCTCAAGGGAGGCACAGTCATTTCCTCAGGGAAGCCTGCTCCGTTATTCTGAGTTAAGCATCAGAATGATGAATTTACTTTTTATAATTTCATCATAACATTCTCTCCTAAAGATCAACTTTAATATCCCAAAATATTTAATTTCTTCTTTTGAGAATTCTGACTTTTCAAGAGTTAGTCATGCACCGTTGACTATGGATCCCCGGCTGGGAGGCAGCCTCGGAAGGAAGCTGCCCATGCTCTGTGTCACGCATACTCGTCCTGCCAGCCAGATACACACCTGCTGCGGCCACAGTGGGGTGCATGCACTCAGACCATCTGAAGGAACGTGGGGCTGAAACCCACTGCTTGTTTCTTCTCTCGATAGGGGTTTATTCAGCACCTACTGTGTGCTGAATAATGTACACTACCTGTTGAATCGGGAGTTTCATGAGAAATAAGGCAGCCTTAGTACATGCCCTCATTGTACTCTAAAATCTGCCAAACACATTATGTGATAATTGCTGTGTAAGGAGAGAACATTCAGTGTGTCTGGCTGAGTTCTTTGCCACCTCATAGGCGGGCTGTCTGAAGTATATGCTTCTGTTACTGTTGAACGCTGCCAGGTAAAAGCAGTCACCTCAGGGTGAGAGTCCAAGGATTCAACCAGAGGAGAGCAGCAGCTGGGGGCCTCTTGGTGGGGATGTGGTACTTGAGGATCTATAGTTCCAACCAGGAGCAGCTTTGAGGCACTTGCTTCTCACTAAAAGGAGTGTCCCAGGAAACTGAAATCCAACTAAGCAGGCGACATGCCAGTTTTAATTACCTGCTCCAGTGAGTCATCAGTTATTACCTGTAATGAAAATACCTGTGGCACTGAACCTACACTTAACGTGGATTGTTTGCCATTTTCCTCACAGTATTCAACATTTTTAAAAATCTGTGGTAAGTCTGAGATTTAAGAATAGTGAAATTTACCCTCAATTTGTCCTGGATCATGATTTATTTATAATATGTTAACATTGAATTGGCTTGAATAATTTCCTGCTTCTCTTTCTTTGAGATTTCCTTCCTATTAAGAGCAGACAGGGGCAATTTTTATGAGTATCCCAGTTCTGATGGGCTACCATGCTCAGCAACCTTTCCTAATTCTTATATTTTCACTTCGACTTACTGGTGAAGTGCAATGCATGTAGATCTTATTTTCAGAAAATGCAATTTTTTTAATGAGGATATGAAGCAACTGTTGTTGGTGGGAACATAAATGGGACAACCACCTTGGAAAGCAGTTAGTTTCTTAGTAAATTAAATACCACCTAGTATAAGGTGCAGCTATAGATATTTACCCAAGAGAAATGAAATTATATATCCAAACATTTGTGTATACTTTTTTTTTTAGAAAAAAAAGGAGAGGAGAGGAAGAAAGAGGGAGAGAGAACAGGAATATTGCTTAATTCTAAGAATGGTTATTAATAATGGCTGATCAATATTTTGTGTATTGAAAGTGGAGAATGTCTATTTTGTGTATTTAAAGTGGAGAGCGCTATACATATTTATTAAGTTTACTTGTTCCGGATCTGAATTCAAGCCCTGGATATCCTTATTAATTTTCTGTCTCGTTGAGTCTAAATCTCTTTATAGGTCTTATGTATCTGGGTGTTAGGATCGTTAGCTCTTATTGTTGCATTGATTCTTTTACCACTGTATCTTTGTTGCTTTGAAATCTATTTTATAAAATGTGAGAATTGCAACTCCTGCTTTTTGTTTATTTCTTTATTTTTGCTCTCCATTTGGTTGGTAAATCT
>CM052651.1:148932047-148957295 GCA_028533165.1 Leontopithecus rosalia
TTCCATCAGGGCTTGTTCTGTTGCTGATAAGGAACTGCAATCCCCTGTAGAGGGAGAGGGGTTCTGATTTTGGGTATTCTCAGCCTTTTTAGGCTGGTTTCTTCCCTTTATTATGAATTTATCCATCTGTCGTCTTTACAATTACCGCCTTTCTAATTAGGTTTCTGAGTGGACGCCCAGTTTATTGATTCCCAGTGCTAGAATCTGAGCAACCCACTGCGCCGGCCAAAACAGCAGCGATAAGGCTGATGGTGCTCCTCTGCCTGGGAATCTCCGGTCTGGCTTCCTTCTTGAGTCTGTAACAAGCGGCTCTGCCTTTCCGGAGCTCCAAGCATTAGTCAGTAGGGGAACCAAGCCCATCCACTCTACATGAAGAGCTGCTGCGCCGAGATGCCGGCAAAACTGCTATGCCGGCCACAAGAGTTGCAGTGGCGACCCGTGGGGCTCCTCCACTGGGAATCTTCTGGTCCATGAGTGACGAAAATTCATCTGAAAGTGTGGCATCCTCTCATTCTCTGGGCTTTCACTGGGAGCTACAATCCCGAGCTGTCAGCAATCAGCCATCTTGGATTGCTGTTAACATACTGTTAACAGCTCTGTAATACATAAATGTTAACATACCTATTTAGGTCTCCCAGCCATGCTCCTTTTCTTGGGCAATTGTCTTTTTTTTAATTTAAATTTTTATTTTAGATACACGTGGTACTTACATAGATTTGTTACATGAGAATATTGCATGATCCTGGGGTTTGAAACAGGAATCCCGTCACCCTGGTGGTGAGCATACTACCTGATAGGCAGTTTTTTAACCCAACCATCCTTCCACCCTCCAGTAGTCCTCGGTGTCTGCTGTTTCCATTTTCATGTCCATACGTGCTCAGTGCTTAGCTCCAACTTGTCAGTGAGAACATGCAGTATTTGGTTTTCTGTTCCCATGTTAATTTGCTTAATAATGACCTCCAGCTCTGTTTACATTGCCACGAAGGACATTATTTCATTCGGCCTTATACCTGTTTAGTATTTCATGGTGTATATGTACCACATTTTCCTTGTTCACTCCACTGTTGATAGGCACCTGGGTTGACTCCATGTCTTTGTTATTGTGTATAGTGCAGTGATGAGCATACAAGTGCACGTGGGGTTTTGGTTTTTTTTTTTTGGTAAAATGATTTATTTTCTCTTGGTTGTATACACAGTGACCCAGCCCATTGTTGGATCAAATGACAGCTCTGCTTTAAGTTCTTTGAGACATCTCCAGACTGCTTTCCACAGTGGCTAGACTAATTTACATTCCTACCAACAGTGTATAAGTATTTTCTTTTCTCCCCAGCCTCACCAACATCTGTTGTTTTTTGAATTTTTAATAATCGCCATTCCAACTGGTGTGAGATTGTGTCTCATTGTGGTTTTGATTTGCATTTCTCTGATGAATAGAATAGTGATGATGAGCAATTTGTTGCATGTTTGTTAGCCACTTGTATATCTTCTTTCGAGAAGTGTCTGTTCATGTTTTTTGCCCATTTTTAACAGGGCTGTTTGTTTTTTGCTTGTTCAATTGTTTAAGTTCACTAGAGATTCTGCATTTTGTTGAATGCATGGTATACAAATATTTTCTCCCATTTTGTAGCTTTCCTGTTTAATCTATTGGTAGTTTCTTTTGCTGTGCAAAAGTTCTTTAGTTAATTAGGTCTCACTTGTCTATTTTTGTTTTTGTTGCATTTGCATTTGGAGACTTAGCCAAAAATGCTTTGCCACAGCCTGTGTTAAGAAGAGTATTTCCGAGATTGTCTTCCAGGATTTTTATAGTTTAAGATCTTACATTTAAATCTTTAATCAATTTTGAATTAATTTTTGTATATAGTGAAAGATAGGGGTCCAGATTCAATCTTCTAGCTAGCATATGGCTAGCCAGTTATCCCAGCATTATTTATTGAATAGGGAGTCCTTTCCCCATTGCTTACTTTCGTTGACCTCATTGAAAATCAGTTGGTTGTAGGTATGCAGCTTTATTTATGAGTTCTCCATTTGGTTCCATTGATCTATGTGTATATTTTTGTATGAACCATGCTGTATGGTTCCTATAGGCTTACAGAATAGTTTAAAGCTGGGCAATATGATCCCTCCACCTTTATTCTTTTTGCCTAGAAGTGCTTTGACTATTCAGGCTCTTTCTTGGTTCCCTATGAATTTTAGATTTTTTTTCTGATTTTGTGAAGAAGGACATTCAAAGTTTAATAGTAATACTATTGAACTGGTAAGTTGCTTTGGGCAATATGGTCATTTTTACAATATCGATTCTTCCAATCCATGAGCATGGGATTTTTTAAAAAATTTGTGTCACCTCAGCAGTGTTTTGTAGTTCTCCTTGTAGAGATATTTCACCTCAAGAAAACATCAGACCAGTATCCTGCATGAACGTAGACCAAAATTCCTTAACAAAATGCTAGCAAATTGAATCCAGTGGCACATTAAAAAGTTAATCCACCATGATCAGGTAGGCTTTATTTATGGGATGCAGGGCTGGTTCAACATACACAAATACATAAATAGAATAAAAACCAAAAACCATATGATTATCTCAATAGGTGCAGAAAAAGCTTTCAATAAAATCTGACTTTCATCCATGATAAGAACCTTCAACAGACTAGGCATTAAAGGAACCTCCCTCAAAATAATAAGAGCCATCTGTGACAAACCCATAGCCCACATCATACTGAATGGGCAAAAGCTCAAATGGTTCTCCTTGAGAAGTGGAACAAACAAGAATGTCCACTCTCACAATTCCTATTCAACGGAGTATTGAAAGTCCTAACCGGAGCAATCAGGCAAGAAAAATAAATAAAAGCCATCTAAATAGGAAAACAATGAGTCAAACTATCTCTCTTTCAGTAGCATTTCTATACACCAACAACATCCAGCTGAGCATGATATCAAGAACACAATTTCACTTCCAGTCACCATGAAGAAAAAGGAAATATCTAGAAATATAGCTAACCAGGGAGGTGGGCCATTCTTTGATATTTAGTACAAACCACTGTTTTAAACAAACCACCTTGTTGTGCAATTGTGAGAGGTGAATGCAGATGGAGATGGGCTGTAAGTATTAAGCCCAGTATAGCTAATATTTATTTTCCTTTTGAATTTGAAGTTTGAAGCCTTGTCTTTGGTTTTGTGTGGAAAAGAACCAGAAGATGCTTAGGGGCTGTGATTCCCTATCAAGATTTCGGGGCCTTTAGTTCTTTCCATGCAGCCTCACAGCCTAGCTGGAAGCCAGGGGAGTGGGCTCAGGACCATGTACAGAGGTTCACAAGTTAAGAGCACAAAGATTAGCAAAGGCAGATGAATGTCCAGTTTAGGAAATTAATGGGGCTTTGGTTAAAGCTATTCTAAAGCATTAGCTATAAATATAAATAGAATAAAGCTACTCTATAAAATTTAGCTAAAGCTATAGTTAAGCTATTCTAAAATTTATAGGGACCCAAAAAAAGAGCCTGAATAGGCAAAGCAAATTGTAAGTAGTAAGAACAAAATTGGGCACATCACATTACCCCAGTTCAACCTATGCTATGAGACTATAGTCACCATTAAACTAAAGCCTCATTTAACTACAGCCTTTTAATAAGAAATTAATTTGATAAAAGGAAACAAAATAAAAGTTTATCTCACTGAAAGCCTTTTGTAAGAATCCAGAGGAAAAATTACTTGCATTTAGCTAGTCAATGTCCTTTGATTCAGACAAATGTCAAGGAAAGCTTTCTTCTTCCCTGCATATTTTGCACTTGTATTTTCCCAAAAATTATTTCAATGCAGTTTAACTATTACTACTGAATATATGTGACCTTTCTAATTATTAAATTGATTTGGTAGCACAATTTTATAGAATGACCTATGGCATTTCTAACAAAAAAAGCAAGAAAATGCATAATAACCAGACATATGCTAGATTAGAAAAGAAATGTGATAAAATATGTTTACAACACATCAGACCCCTACCATTACTATGGTGCTGTGTGCTTAAATACATGTTGGCAGGAGAACCATCGAGGAGTTCCCTAAGATCATCTCCCAGGTTCCCCCATCAGACTTCACTCTCGTGCAAGACTCTATCAACTTGTGTTCTCCATTTGACTGTCAGTTCCTTGATGAGGGGATTATGCCCATCTTGTGCCAAGAACATCTAGTTTATGGCATATGGGAGCACCTAGCAAATATTTTGTTGAATGACCAAATAAGGTGTTTCATAGCTGGAAACTTCAGAAAAGGGCCATGTGCCCAGGCACAGAGGGACTGGTTACAGAAGAGATGCCACAGCACATCTAGGGTGATCCAGAAGCTTCTTCCGAGGACAAGTCTTGTTGTCAGGTTGTCTTTTGGGATTGTACCCATAATAGAAGCCCTGGGAGAGGCAGGTATATTATTCATCAACTATGAACAATGTGGTTATACTCCATATGAACATGGAAGGATATGAATAGCATCCTCCTGTGCTTACTGCAAAAGGAGCACTCAAGACAAATGATTGGCCCACCAGGGATGGCTGAAAGGTGCCTGCATCTTTTAAACATCTACTGTGGATTTGAATGAAAATGTACATAAGTGGAGGATGAGAAATTTACTTTTGATCTGGGCTGGAAACAGAATGTGACTCTGGTTGCATGTATTTGTTTCAGACAAACCCTGCTTGCAGGCATTCTGCATTTATCTGGGGTTTTTAGAACATTTTTTTTCTTAAGGTTCATCTGACTGCTCTTGATTTTTTTCATCTCTTAATACTGAGCAGATCTAATTTCTGTGCAATATTGCATTCATTACACTGAAAATTGTGCTATATTTAATGATGCAAGTAAATTGAAAAGTATTGGCTAAAATCTGGAAACATTTCTCTCTTAAAATCGCTGTTTCCAAATGTCAACTGACTTTCTAGAATTCATTTAATGTCCCTTTGTCTATGTTATGGAAGGATTTTCAAGGTGATTCTCGATGTACATTTTTAGCCTCACATAAATAGAAAAAAATCTTACTATGCTGTTTTAGAACATCATTCCCTTAATTCTCCCCTACATCAGAGCTGCAGGATATAATAACCCAACACCACAGATAGAGAGGGGCCTGCCTGGATAACCCCAGAAGACATCACGTCAGGTTCAGCAGAGAGCAATGCAGAAGCACTTCCATAAAGGCTCTTTGGTGGCTTTCATGGCCAGTCAGGAGATGATAAAACAGAATGAGGAGGAAACGGTTGTTCTCATGGCACCCAGCAGGGCACAGCTCCTTCACCTACATAGAATAAGCAGAGTCTATTTCTCATTCATGCACTCATGAAAATGGCTGTTTCTGGTTGGAGAGCAGCTCTTTTCCAGTGGTCACAAGGGACCAGGACACTCCTGTACTGTCCCCACCAATCACCTTCAGCCCTGGCTTCCCAGATCTCTGTGCAGCACTGCACAAGCCAAGGAAGGGAAACGGCATGCGAATCACAAAAGAAGTCGTGAGTCACTTCCTCCCTCCCACCTGCTCTAGACGCCAGCCACATGGTCATGCATAGTAACCACAGAAGAGGCCGGCAGAGGTGGTTCATTTGAATGAACCCCAAATGAAATCCAAGTAAGTTTTATAAACAGTTATCTGGTCTCAATCCCATTCCAATAAGCCAGGAAATTATAAGTAGAAAAAAGCGAAATCCTTCATGACTACAAGAAATCTATCCTATAAGATCATCTATTGTAGGCTTTGTGTCTGTCTTTTTTAAGCTTAAAAGTTGCTGCATCAAAATTACGGCAGGTCTCCAGGTATCTAGTGGTACTCTGTGGGTATTCCAGAGCATAACTCACACCTTCCAAAGTTAGATTTTGATCATTTTGCACCTCCATGGATGGGTAGGGCACCATGTCACATTCAGATTCTTTTTTTTTTGAGTCACCAGGCTGGAGTGCAGTGGCATGATCTCGGCTCACTGCCACCTCTGCCTCCCGAGTTCAAGAGATTTTTCTGCCCCAACCTCTCGCTCGAGTAGCTGGTACTACAGGCATGCACCACCACACCTGGCTAATTTTTGTATTTTTAGTAGAGATGGGATTTCCCCATATTGGCCAGGCTGGTCTCAAACTCCTGACCTCATCATCTGCCCACCTCATCCTCCTAAAGTGCTGGGATTACAGGCGTGAGTCACCACGCCCGGCCAAATTCAGTTTCAAACGCAATTATCCCTTAAGCCTATGCAGCCCTACAGGACAGAGATATCCATCCACAAGGGCTTGCTTCTGGATCTCAGGTGGCACCACTACTTTCTGTTCTGCTAATGAGTAAAACTGGCTCTGTACAATAAACTTTAGATGTGACTCACTGAGATAATGAAAACTGTATTTCATAAAACAAATATTTAAATATCCTATTTTTCATATATAATGTTTAAATGCTCAAAAATGGCATCAATAATATAAAGATATTGGTAGTGCTTCACTTAACATGAAAGTCTAAATCTCATCAGGGCCGTGTGCAGGCTAATCTCAGTGATCTCTGTGGTCTTTCTAGTGCCTAGTTTTGTCACTCCAGTTCCAAGTCTTCCTTTTGAAATAATATAACAATTTTCTTATACATTTATTGGAAGTATCATTTTACAACCTCCAGCTGTGGAGGGCAGGAAAATGGCCCCCAAACACATACACATCCTGATCCTTGAACCTGTGAACATGTTATCCTACGTGGCAAAAGGGACATGGCAGATGTGATTAAGTTAACAGGTCTTGCGATGGGGAGATTAGCCTAGGTTAGCCAGCTGGACTCAGCGGGAGCACAATCTCTAGTCCTTACAAAGAGGAGGCATGGAGGTCTCAGTTCGAGAGAGGAGATGTAATGGTGGAGGCAGAGGTTGAGTGGTGTGCTTTACAGATGGAGCAAGGGGACATGTTGCAAGGAATGCAGCCAGATTCTAGAGGCTGAAAAGACCAGGAGACAGATTCTCCCCTAAACCTCCAGAACCGGAACCAGCCTGAACCAGGGCAGCTCTGCCATCACTTTGATGTTAGCCTGCGAGACCCGTTTCAGGCTTCTGACTTCAGAATTATCAAATAGATTTGTACCGTTTTAAGATACTAAGTTTGGGTAAGTTGTTTGTTACAGCATCCATAGGAGATGAACCCCAAGAGCTTCAAGGCAGCCTTTCTGAGTGCCTCATGGCCTGGCTACCTTTTTAATTGCTCTAGGTTATCATCTGTGGCAGACACTTTTAGTGGCCTAACCCACCACACTTCTCCTCCCCCCCAGGGGATAAAGACATCTGCATTGCCAGCCATGTGAATTGCACTGATTCAGAAGGAACTTGTGACTCAATATTGAAAAGGAGAGGGATTGTTTCAGAGAAACAATGTCTACCTCTTAAGACAAATGGAAAGTTTCATTCCTTTTTCTGCTTCTGGATGTTGTCATGTCTCGTTGTGATTCCTGGAACTCCTACAACCATTCTGTAATTGAAAGGGGAGCCACAGACCCTCTGCAAACTACATGGGTGAGGCTGGGAGCAGAGGGCACTTGATGCCATTGCTGCACTACTCAGTCATCCAACCAGCTGTAGAGCTACTCTATCCTTGGACTTCCTGATTCTTGCTGCTGAACAAGCTGATTAATACAAATGCATAGGTACTTGTTGGGCATAGCTTTAGGCCTTCCAGGAGTAAATGAGGAGCAGAAGAAAAGTAATTGTGAACAAGAGAGGGTGAAAGGCAAAAAGGGTCATATAAATGATAGATACCGGAAACTTCATACAATTAGGAGGAAAATTAGTTCCAATTAACATCAACGAAAGAAACTTTTTATCTATTTCTTGGTTTGTATTTTTATATTTCCTTTTATATTCTGTTCTTCTTATTTCATTGAGTGAAGGAGATAAAGTCTTGTTCTGATATGAAATGTACCATCAGAGTCACAGGGGCATCACTGGCATATGAAACTATACCTGTGCCTTACCCAGGCAGGTGGGAGACTGTTTCACCTACCTTGTGAATGAGCATGGCCAATCCACTTCTATGTTATATATATGTATATGCCTATATTTTTATATGAGAAATAGATTTCTCTAGATGTACAGAATTAGCCTAAATTCTATCAAGATACAGTAAGCTCCAACATAAAGTTTCTTTGAGCTTATAAGAGCTGATTGATACATCTCTTCCTAGTGATTTCAAGTTGGAGGCTTGAAATTTATAACACAAAAATCAGCAGCTGCTACTAATCAGAGCTCCCTTTCCCAGAGCCAGTTGTTATATTACAGGAAAGGGGTCCCCTTCCAGACCCTAAGAAAGAGTTCTTGGATCTCATGCAAGAAATAATTCAGGGTGAGTCCACAATGCAAAGCAAAAGCAAGTTTATTAAGAAAGTGAAGGAATAAAAGAATGGCTACTCCATCGACAGGGTAATCCCAAGGGCTGCTGGTTGTCCATATTTATGTGTGTTTCTTAATGATTTGGTAAACAAGTGGTGGATTATTCATGCTTCCCCCTTATAGACCATATAGGGTAACTTCTTGCTGTTGCCATGGCATTTGTAAATGGTCATGGCACTGGTAGGAGTGTAGCAGTGAGGACGACTGGGGTCATTCTCATTGCCATCTTGGTTTTGGTGGGCCATGATTTGTATTTTTAGCCAGCTTCTTTACTGCAGCCTGTTTTATCATGAAGGTCTTTATGACTTTTATCTTGTGCCAATCTCCCATCTCATCCTGTGACTTAGAATGCCTTAACGATCTGGGAATACAGCCCAGTAGCTTCTTCAAGCTGAATAGGGGCAATGATATTCCTATCTATTAGAGTCTCTTGTATTCAGGGTATATAAGAGCTCAGTCAGAAAGCATCAGTATGGCAAGGGCCATTCATGACTCTTGAGTTCCAACAAGAGGTGATATCTGGAAGATTAATAAGTATTCAGTTTAAGAAAATGTTGAGTAAGCTTATTCTGCATTCTGACTTGAAGAGTTCAGCAGCAATATATTCTACAACAATAAAGCCAAATAAGCAAAATTATGCCAAGTAAACTAAATTAGAAGGCTTTCCATAAACTAGGCAACTGTTGGAACCAAGCTATTAGGGGTTTGCTAGATGATTCCAGTACATGCCCAGAATTAGAACACTGATTTAGATTTTTACATTACCCATTTGTCTTATTTATTCTGAGCAATAGTCAGAGATCACTGGTTGATTAGCAGGAATAAGTAGGGTTAACCTAAATTGCAGAAAAATACTTAAAATAACTGAGAGACTAGAATCTAATAATAAATGTACCATAGTTCTTCCAACATAACTTTTCTGTCTGCAGTTTCCAATTTTACTAAAGAAAAATCATAGTGAGATGATTTGCTTTATTATACTTTGGCCTGATTATTTGTATAAAATACAGCAAGAATAATTATTTTTTATGTAAGCTCTTTTCAAATTGGCTTTGATGGAACTCTGTTCCATGAAAGAAATCTTAGATAAGACTTTTTTAAAGCTGATCCCAGCCATGGGTTTGTACTCTCAAATATCTATAAGTTGGGTAAATTCCTTTTTTTGAGATCCCCAGATAACTTGGGGCTGGCTCCTGGACCTGTTAGAAAGTGACATCTTTACCTGCCACAGGTCAGAAACCTTATATAGGGACTATGTAGATAAGTACAAGACCAGTTTTCCAAGGGGCTTTTATTGGCTCTACAAGTCAAGTTTGATTCCTTCAAGGAAAGCACATTATTTCAGTCAAAGCCTTGATAAAATAACCAGTTTCTCCAATTCTGTCCTGTTGCAAAAGAAAACAGATTCTTATTGCACTTATACAAAATAAGAATATTCACAAATAGTTTCCAAATGCTGGAGAAATCAGGTAGAGAGAAACAGATATGCTCCAGATTTTGTTTAGAGGAGTATAGTTTACTTGTTAAAAGCTGTAAATACCTCAAAAATTTTCTTGATTCTGAAAAACAAAACAAAGGATCAGCAGCATTTTAAGCAAAAAGTTAAAAAAGATTACTTTAGACTTTTATTAGTTTAGTCCATGCGGTTAACTTGTTTGATATTCATGAACATTTCACCTCTCTATGAGAGTTCTGAAGGTTTTTTTCTCTAGTCACATGTGTTAATTTCTAAAGTTATTAGAAACTTGCATTCAAGAGCATCTGTCACAGCCCTATAGCTGATTATCTTATAAACCATCTTTTAAAGCAGATCAAAATAAGACAATTGTTTGTGGATGACAAAACATGTTAGGACAGCCACAGTCAAAAACATGATTGACAAAGAATCATGTTACCTTTGTGGCATACAATAATTCAACACAATTATAATTATTACTGATAAGGTACACTAAGTCATATTAGAATTATAGCAATTTTTTATAATTTTAGAACACATATCAATAAGATATTTATATAAATATGGCCCAAAGAAACCCAAACGTCATTTTATATTTGACAATGCCTCCTGTGTGACTTTTATACCAAATAAGCCAAATGTCACTGTTGCATTAGTGTATTATTGATGTCAGACCCAATTCTTAGTAAGCCTTATAGGTAAATGTATCCAATCATACTCAGTTTGACCAAAGGTAAGATTCTTGGAAACCTTTTATAACCCTTTACAAATTTTTGTTAAAGAGCAGATCACAGGCAGGTTTTTGCTCTAAGAAAAACCTGTTATGCTTTTATTCCAATGTTTAGTTTATGAAAAACTGAATAATGCCACTTTAACTTTAGCCAATATAGAATCTCTTGCAATTAATTTTTCACAAACCTTCCATAACTTGCCTAAGCCATCAACTTGATCCTAACTTAAATCAATCCTTTAATCTAAGCCAGAAAATTTACATTTCCATGCCTTTTTATAATCTTTTACCAAAAATACATTTTACTTTTCTTACACACCTTGCATGTAGGACTGTTTATTCAGTAATCTTAAATACACACTACACTGTTAACTCTTAGCAACTTTTACTTTTAGTGAAAAACTTGGCTAGTAAGCAGTTTTAATTAGGTGGTAGGTGTGGGGCCTAGGACCCAGACAGAAGTGCAGATAAGATCTGACCCTTTCCAGTGTTTAACTTCACATGTTTCAGGCCTTACCTAGAATCTAATGCTCCAAATAAATTGAACAATTTGCAAAAGTCAAAGAAACAGTTTATAATCTTAAAGCACTTAGAAAAGTTAATATCTGGCCTACATAATTTAGACCAAATATTTATATTTCTGAAGATATTTTTATTTTACAAATAATCTTTAAAACTCTATTTCCCAAAGATTGCTTAAGTCACATAAACTAAATAAAAGGCATTACACTTTGTATTTTTCTGACAAAATATTTGATTTAAGAACTTATTATTATTAAACCAATTAATTAAAACTCTTTCATATATAAACACCACACATATAATACATGTAAATACATAGAAAGACAAAAAGTAGAGGATTCATTTTCCAAGTTAGAAATTGAAACCTGAACCCAGGCTGCCGTTGTAAAAAGAGAAAGCATGGCCACATGGTTACGAGGTCAAGTTCCAAGGACATTCAAGACAAGAGGGAAAGCTCATTCAATTTTTTTTTCAGGGACCTGGAGCAAAGTTTATAACCAAACAGTTTGCTGGGCCACCTTGAACATCAGTCTTTCAGGTGTCCTAAGCCCATGTCCTATATCTTGTATGTTGTGCTGACCTCCTATCTCATCCTGTGACTCAGAATGCCTTAACTGGGCTGGGCATGGTGGCTCATGCCTGTAATCTCAGGACTTGGGAAGCCCTGGCAGACAGATCACCTAAGGTCAGGAGTTCCAGACCAACCTGGCCAACATGGTGGAGCCCATCTCTACTAAAAATAAGAAAATTAGGCTGGGCACTGTGGCACATGCCTATAATCTCAACACTTTGGGAGGCCGAGACAGGTGGATCACGAGGTCAGGAGATCAAGACCTGCCTGGCCAACATGGTGAAACCCCTTCTGTACTAAAAATACAAAAATTAGCAAGGCATGGTGACAGGTGCCTATAATCCCAGCTACTCCGAAGGCTAAGGCAGGCTAATCTCTTGAACCCAGAAAGGGAGCTTGCCATAAGCCAAGATTTTGACACTGCACTCTAGCCTGGGTGACAGAGTGAGATTCCATCTCAAAAAACAAAAATTAACCAATCATGGTGGTGCACGCCTCCCAGCTACTTGGGGGGCTCAAGCAGGAGAATAGCTTTAACCCAGGAGGCAGAGGTTGCAGTGAGCTGAGATGGTGCCACTGCACTCCAGCCTAGGTGACAAGAGTGAGACTCTGTCTCAAAAAAAAAATTAAAAAACGAAGGCCTCAACTGAGAATGCAGCACAGTAGGTCTCAGCCTCATTTTACCCAGCTCCTACTCAAGATGGAGCTGCTCTGGTTCAAAAGCCTCTGACAGTTACACATTTGGCAGCACACCACTGGGAACAATGATAGGAAATGCTTGCTTTCTACTCCCATTGATGATTTTAATTTTACTAACTTTTGGTATTACCTTATTTCTAATCAAAATGTAATGACATGACTAATATTTTAATTTGCTAAGTCAATCTGCTCAGATCTGCTGAATTGATCTGCTAAAATTAATTGCTAATGCTAATAATGTGTTGCGAGAATGAAGGTTTAACCACTTGAAGCATGCAAACTTATTTTGTGGATTTAAAAAAATGTCTCTCTATACGTGAAAACCATATAGACTATCAGAAATTAGCATTAGTGAATTTCTTAGATTTCTTGTTTCCCATAGTTCCAGGCCTTATAAAGAGCTGCACTGTGACTGCAGACAGTACTGAATTTGACTAACAACCACGTTCTGGAAACTGCTAGGCTGCGTATTGTGAATCATAACACATAACACTGGAATGAGGCCAGATCTAATAAACCTAATAAGCTGCGCCTTGTTTGACACATTTCATGAACTGAAAATGCAGGAGCCTAAATGAAATCAAAGGCCCCTTTCAATTGACAAAGAACAATGAGCCTAAATAAGTTAGGATTGATGAGTGGGCAATTCAATCACTTCCTGCCTTTGGGCGAGTCATTTTACCCTAAATGGGATGCTGGTCCTCACTTGTGAATCAAAAAGGGATTGAAATGAAGGCTTTAAAGTCATACAAAATGACTTGTTATCCCAGATGACTAAAGCCAGGAGGTCTGAAACCAACTTTTGCTTGATGTGTTTTGCAGAAATTTCCAGAAAAACACACTAAAATAGAGGACATTTGATCCAGAGAGGGTGGAGTGAATTAACTAAAGAGCAATTTGTTTACTCATTTATTCACCCATCCATCCATCAACCCATCCCCCATCCATCCATCCACCCATCCCCCATCCATCCATCCACCCACCCATCCATCTACCTACCTACCCACCCATGTCTGTGTGACAGACCCTCAGCCATGCTAAGTTCTGGGCCAGATAGAAAGCAGAAACAAAGAAAGACCTAACGAGAGAGGCAACTTGTAAACAAGTGTGTGTGTGCGCATGCATGTGTGTACATGTGCCTATATGTGGTGTGGGCACAAAAGCCTCAATGTGCAAAACACTGTAACCCTCTTTGTCATCTGTAACTGTTCTCTTTTTGCTTTGGAGATTGCATCTCTGAGCATGAGATCTGGGAGTGGCAGAGGAGAAGGAGGCATCTGAAGCCCCTCCTGTCTTAAGGCTTCCCTTCCCTTACCCCCTTTTCTCCCCAGTTGGCATCACCTGGGTATCAGCAGAAGCTGAGATGGCCTCTGATGCGGAGCTGAGTGTCTGCAATCTGCCTCATGTTGTTCTCTCTTCTCGCTCCTACAAATGTTCAGCTAAACTCCAAGGTCCTTTCACCTGGCCCTTTGCTCTGGGCCTCCCTGTTGTATCTCTTCTTGAGGTTGCCATGGTTAGAGCTGGTCTTTGTGTTGTATCGGACCGAGCACAGAAAGTCAACACCAAGACAAAAGTATGCCAAATTGCAGGGTTTATTGCCGGTGACCACGGAGGACTCACGTCTCTCCAACCCGTGGCAGAGAAAGAAGGGTGACAAGACCTTTTTATACCCACAAAACCACTTTGGGAGTGGGGGTGAGGAGCGGAGATGGGAATGAAAGACTGTAAATCACCGCCTGGGCAGAGAGGAGGGTGATGGGCTCCAGACATTCCTAGGGCTAGGGGATTGCCTAACACTTAAGAGATTTACAGAAGTTAAGATAACCCTTTGCTTACACATCGTCTGGGTAGGGGTTACTTGGTGCCAGAATGGAATTATCCGGGGGTGCTTACTCTGGCCATTACCAGTGATCAAAGGCCAGCAATTCTGGCAGTTACAGATAAGAGAAAGTATGCAGCTTTACCTTTTGGCATTTTAGCAGTTTTTCAGAGGCCAAGGTTAGCATTCATTGTGATAGGAATGGAAACAGTTTTGTCCTTTATAAAATGGCAGTGTACAGGTTCTAACTCTAGGCTAGCTATATTACATTTGGTCTGTTCTCTTAGCATTCATGGCACCTGCTGACTGTTCTGGGTGTGTAGCTGCTGGCTGACTCCCAAAGCTTAGCTCATACCAGTGCTCCTGAGCTGCATCTGCCATCCTTTCCCTGGCTTTGAGCTGGTCACTGTCAGGCTCTGCTGTGACCTGAAACTTCCTTGGCTCACACCCTGAGAAAGTACAGCAGCAAACACTAATCTTTCTCAACATGCTTGGGCACTCCAGGATCTCCCTCAGTTGTCTCTGGTTATTTACAGCACACAAATGTCCACATGCACGCATCACACACACAGTTTCCACCCTGGTGGGAGGGTGGTACAGTACTGCTGGCCACCTGCTCTCCACTCCCCCTGTTTCTCCTGCCTCTGCTGCCCCTTCCTGTCTGGGAGGTACTCCTTCCAGCTTCCCTACTCCTGCTAAGACAAGGGGAGATTTACTGAATAGTTAGATATTTGGGTACCCACTTAATGAGTATTCATGTAGTTATAATATACTGCATCTAATGCTTTTATAGTAAAGTTTCAATAATAGTGATTAACACGTACCAGGCAGTGTTCTAGATGGTTTACATGAATTAACTAATACATTATTTACCACAGGCAGCTGATGTATGTACTGTTATCATTTCCATTTTAATGAGGAGAATGAGGTGACTTGCCCAAGGTCATATCACTAATTTGTGGCAGAGGCTGGGGCAGGATTTGGACTTAGGCTCCAGCACATACACCTTTAACTACAATTATGTGGAAAGGATGCAGTATGATTCATAAAGAATAAGGAGATGAACATCAAAATGGAAAAACTGGAAAAGTTTCTGTATGTCCTGCCATACAGAAAGGCAGGACACAGCTAGCAAATATTTGGCTTATTTGGAACTTAAGATGTGAAGGTAAAATTTTAGAATGTGAAACTGTAAAGAAAATGGGGACAGATTCTGGAAAAATGGAGTACAACACAATGAAGCATTGAGGCTAGACCTTGTATATGGCCAATGACGGGCCTTTGGCCAATTAGTGACATGGACAAAGTATTTTTAGAAGGGAGTGTCTGGCTGCAGCCTGAAGCATGAACCAGAGAGGAGAGAGACTGCTATCCAGATGTCATTTTGAGAATTGGCTCATTGGTTAATTAATTCAACAAATCTGAGGTGGCCTCTGTCTCATAAATTGGTATGAAATGTTATTGAGTGGAAAAGAATGAATGGAATACACCATCCAAGTCTCACAAGTTAGTGAGGGTGATTGAATATAAACAAATACATAAGCATAATAAATGCCCTCATAGATCTACATGCAACAGGCCCTGCTGATACAGAGGGTTTAATTCTCCCTAGAGAGGACAGGAAGGGCTCTCTGAGAAGGGTACAAAGACATATCCCATGGGAATAGAAAACATATAGAACACAATTCCATGTCTTACGTTTACAATTCCATAAAATTATGTGTTTTGGGTGCCTATTTTACTAGTTCTGAATAAAAATGAAATATTTTATGAGTTTGCATATAAGAAATCTTAGTTAACTGATATGGTTTGGCTCTATGTCCCTACTCAAATCTCAACTCAAACTGTAATCCCTACATGTTGAGAGAGGGACCTTGTAGAAGATGATTGGCTCATGAGGGCAGTTTTTTCTGTGCTTCTCATGATAGTGAAGAAATTCTCATAAAATTTGATGATTTAAAAATGTCAGTTTCCCCTTCACACTGTCTCTGCTGCTGCCATGTAAGTTGTGCCTTGCTTCCCATTCCCCTTCCACCATGATTGTAAGTTTCCTGAGACCTCCCTAGTGATACAGAACTATGAGTCAATTAAACCTCTTTCCTTCATAAATTACCCAGTCTCAGGTAGTATCTTTATAGCAGTGTGAGAACAAACTAATACAGAAAATTGGTACCAGCAGATTGGGGTACTGCTATAAAGATAACCTGAAAATGTGGAAGTGACTTTGGAACTAGAAAACAGGCAGAGGTTTGAACAGTTTGGAGGACACAGAAGAAGACAGGAAAATGTGGGAAAGTTTGGAACTTCCTACAGACTTATTGAATGGTTTAGACCAAAATGCTAATAGTGATATGGACAATGAAGTCCAGGCTGAGGTGGTCACAAATAGAGATGAAGAATTTATTGGGAACTAGGGCAAAGGTCACTCTTGCTATGCTTTAGCAGAGAGACTGGCAGGATTTTGCCTCTGCCCTTGAGATCTGTGGAACTTTGAACTTGAGAGAGATGATTTAGGGTATCTGGGAGAGGATATTTCTAAGCAGCAAAGCATTTCAGATGTGGCCTGGCTTTTTCTGAAAGCATTCAGTCATATGTGTCCACAAAGAGATGGTTTGAAATTGGAACTTAGGTTTCAAAGGGAACCAGAGCACAAAAGTTTAGAAAATTTGCAGCCTGACCATGTGGTAGAAAAGAAAGGCCCATTTTCTCAGGAGGGACTCATGCTGGTTGCAGAAATTTGCATAAGTAACAAAAAGCCAAATGTTAATAGCCAAGAAAATGGGGAAAATGTCTCCAGGGCATGTCAGAAATCTTCATGGCAGCCCTTCTCATCACAGGCCTGGAGGCCTAGGAGGAAAAAATATCTCCAGGGCATGTCGGAAATCTTCATGGCAGCCCTTCCCATCACAGGCCTGGAGGCCTAGGAGGGAAAAATTGTTTTGTGGGCCAGACATAGGGCCCCACTGTTCTGAGCAGTCCAAGGATATGGTGCCCTACATCCCAGCTACTCCAGCTCCAGCTGTGGCTAAAAGGGGACAAGGTACAGATCAGGCCATTGCCTCAAACTGTGCAAGTCACAAGCATTGGCAGTTTTCACATTGTTTTGGTCCTGCAAGTGCACAGAAGACAAGAGTTAAAGTTTTGGAGCCTCTGCCTAGATTTCAGGGTACGTATGAAAACACCCAGATGTCCAGGTGGAAGTCTGCTGCAGGGGCAGAGCCTTCATGGATAATTTCTGCTAAGGCAGTATGAAAGGGAAATGTGGCATTGGAGCCCCCATACAGAGTCCCCACTGGGGCACTGCCTAGTGGAGTTGTGAGGAGAGGGCCACTGTCATTAGGCCCCAGAAAGATAGATCAACTAACAGCTTGTGCCATGTGCCTGGAAAAGCCACAGCCACTCAATGCTAGCCCATTAAAGCAGATGCAGGAACTGTACCCTGCAGAGCCACAGGGGTGGAGTTGTCTAAGGCCATGGGAGCCCACCTCTTGCATCAGCATGCCCTGGATGTGCAACCTGGAATCAAAGGAGATTTGGGAACTTTAATACTTAATGACTGCCCAGCCAGGTTTCACACATGCTTGGGGCCTGTAGCCCCTTTGTTTTGGCCAATTTCTCCTATTTGGAATGGGAATATCAACCCATTGCCTGTACTTTCATTGTGTCTTAAAAGTAACTAAGTTGTTTTTGATCTTACAGTCTCATAGGTGGAAGATACTTGCCTTTTTTCAGATAAGACTTTGGACTTAGACTTTTGAATTAATGTTGGAATTAGTTAAGACTTTAGGGGACAGTTGCTAAGGCATGATTAGTTTTGAAATGTGAAAAGGACATGAGATTTGGGAGGGGCCAGGAGATTTGCTATGGCTCTATGTCCTCACCCAAAGCTTATCTGAAATTAGAATCTCTATTTCTCTATACATGGAGGGAGTGACCTGGTGGGAGGTGATTGGATAATGGGACCAGTTTCTCTCATGCTGTTCTCATGATAATGAAGGAATTCTCATGAGATTTGATGGTTTAAAAGTGTCAGTTTTCTCTATGCTCTCTCCTGCCACCATGAAAGACATACTTTGCTTTCCTTTAGCCTTCTGCCATGATTATAAGTTTCCTGGGGCCTCCCCAGTCATGTGGAACTGCGAGTCAATTAAACCTCTTTCCTTCATAAATTACAGTCTCAAGTAGTATGTTTACAGCAGTGTGACAATGGACTAATGCATTGACCATGTTCATTGTGCAGTGAAATGGGTAATCACAACCTTATACTTGAGTATTTTATTACTCCCAAATGAAGACAGAATAATCCACATATTTCAGCATTTAATTAAGACTCATAAGAAGCAGGTGATTTTAAGTAGCAAAGATGAATCAAATACTGCCCCTGCCCTCACAGGCATGCAAACATATCTTAAGGTATCTTAGTGCAACTGGAACCTGGTGGCATAGTAGTCTCTACATAAGTGGCCATGCAAAATCACAACAAAGGGCAGCAGGGCATAAAGTCCAGAGAGCCAGCCACGAAGGGAATTTGCAATGCTAGAAATTTAGAGCTGGAAAGAGCAGAAAAAAACATCTGAAACAAAGATGCTTAGTCTTCTTCAACACTCATGGAGGACTCGGGGTTCACCACGAGAAGAAAGACACCAATTTCACACATTGTCTAATAAGAATCTGGAAAATGACCCTCTGATTCTCTGTGGGTTTGAATTTTCTCTGTAGGCTTCAATGAGTTAAAGAAAATACTCTTCAAACTACATACTAAGAAGTTCAGTCTTTCTTATGACAAATAAAGAAAACCTAGTAACTTTTTAAAACTCTGCTTCATTATTATGACTTGAGATGTTTGTCTCTAAAATTACAACCCAGTGGACTGGCTGTACATTTTTCTATGCGTCACTGGTATACAATCTAAAATGTCAAAGTAACTTGATTATAAATACTGTGTTTGCTGTAAAAAAAGAAAAAAGCACACTTAGATGAGTGGCCTACAGGTAAACTCCGAAAGCGGAGATTCTACTACACAGATAATAATTTTTCATTAAAAACTTGTCAAGGTTTTGTTGATAAATGTGATTATCAATAAATTTTACATCCTGTTATTTAGTCAGCTTACATATGTATCTATAGTCATTGCATAAACATGGACTTGTCTGTCCCCAAAATGCATTTAGAAGTACATTATTATAATACAAAAGAAGCTTCCAGTCTTTCATGTTCTTACCCCCTAGATTTACTGTTATACACAAACCCAAAAAGATGGTGTCATCTTCTGGAAAGATATTCTGACCTACTTTGAAGTCCCCTGAATGGCTGGCAGACATTACTCTGGGCCTGGTTTTAACCTGCAAGCTCTCTGGGCTGTGCGTGCTGTGTCCATCATGAATGACTTCTGTTCTTCAATCGCTTTAAACACAATGACAGGAGCACCAAAAGAGTTTAAGAAAGAAAATGTTGTCATTCCAAAAAGGATTTTTTTCTCTAAAGTAAAATTTAAGAAATATAGTGGGCAAGGCACAGTGGCTCACGCCTGTAAACCCAGAACTTTGGGATTCTGACATGGGCAGATCATTTTGAGGTCAGGAGTTCAAGACCAGCCTGGCCAACATGACAAAACCCCATCTCTACTAAAAATACAAAAATTGGGTGGGCATGGTGGTGTGCCTGTAGTCCTAGCTACTCAGGAGGCTGAGGCAGGAGAATCCCTTGAACCCAGGAGGCGGAGGTTGCAGTGAGCCAAGATCATGCCACTGCACTCCAGCCTGGGTGACAGAGTGAGACTTCATCTCAAAAAAATTAAAATAAAATAAAGAAAGAATATAGTGAATACAGAGGAACTAAACTGAAAATTGCAGTTTATAAACAGGGAACTCAAATAATAGAAATAACAGAGGGTTTCTTTGCAGTTGTTCACAGCTTACATTCATTGATTTCCTCCTGTTGCCCAGGCACTGTTCTTAGCTTTCTCTATTCCTGTGAGGTGGGTGCGGCTGTCACCCTATCTATAGGTGAGAAGGCAGAAGCCCAGAAGGGCTGGGTAGCTCCCTTGTGCTCCTGTGCTGATCACGGAGGAGTGAAGGCCCGAGCTAGTGCCCTTGGCACCCTCTAGGTACCTCCCCCTTCCTGAGAACCCACAGCACACCTTGACCCCTTCCCTACATGTGCCAAAAGATGGGCGGCAGAGTTCCTGGCATCTCCTCAAAACCTTCACTACGGCTCCTTCCTCCACGCCTACCTCCTTGAGATACTCCAGGTACCAAAATTATCTCTCCTTTCTTTTCACTTTACTCAGTGGAACAGTTGAATTCCTTCATTCGTTGGAAAGGAGCAACCAGATTATCTAATTATAGTTATGCCGCAAGATTCAAACAGCTTGTAAGCTGAAATGTTCCAAAAGGTATTTTGTTTCTAAAAAGAAAGGAAACAAACCTTAATGGATAAATCCATGATGATATTTTTAACCGTAGGGTCCTCCCAGGGGTCCTCACCTGCTCAAGACCCCCCTTCCACTTTCCTGTGTTTCTTTCCGGGCAAACTCACAAGGACTCAGAGACCTGCCGGTTTGCCGGCACATGCATGGACCGCGGGACTAGGGTATTTCTGAGAGAGGAGCATGGTCTTTGTAAGTGATGATGATAGGTCTCTTCGAGTTCCTTTGTAAATACTCCCCTCTCATTTTTTTTAAGTTTTTATATTGACACAAAACAGCTAGCATCACAACTTGTGTTTCACAATTTATATACCTGATTGCATATACTCTATCAGAGTTTTTATATTTTCAATAATTATCAGGCAAGTGCTATGACTCATGCCTGTAATTCTAGCACTTTAGAAGGCCAAGGCAGAGGGCTCGCGTGAGCCCAGGAATTAGAGACCAGTGTGGGAAACAGGGAGAACCCATCTCTACAAAAAACTTTAAACATTAGACGGCATGGTGATAGGCACCTATGGTCCCAGTTCCTCAGGAGGCTGAGGTGGGAGGATCGCATGAACCGAGGAAGCCAAGGCTGCGGTGAGCACTCCAGCGTGGGTGACAGAGTGAGACCTTGTATCAAAAAACAAACAAACAAACAAATAAAATTATCTGTTTCCCATATGATAGGTAAGCTGAATATCCAACCCGTATTTTTCTCTTAATGCAAGGCTCATGAGCGCCCTGTTACCTTGCATGATTCTCAGCCCCCTGATTGCCAGGTTGCCCACCTCTTCCTGTTCTCTGAGGACAGCCCTCGAAGTTTCCCTTAAGGACCTCCTTGCTTTAGGAGCTCATGCTACCTGTGATCTTTATGCAAATGACTCTGCAATGTGCCTTGCTACTTCTGACTCTTCCAAAACCCAAAATGTGTATCTTAAATCTTCGGGCACATCCACCTAGAGGTCTCACAGTCTGCATTAAATCCTGGCCTCTGCACAAGCTCTCTGATTCCGACAATGTCCATGTCATTTTACTGTCCCAAATGCTGAAAACCTAGCTGTAGCATATATTCCATCCTGCTATTCTCCATGTTCAGTTAATCAGCCAGTTCTGGAAAGTATTCTTCCATTACTTCTTCTCATATAAATCCTTCTTCTGTCATTTTCAGTCTGCCTTGTAGGTCAATACCACCATTCAGGCCCCTGTGGCTTCACACTTAAACTTCTGCTATAGTCTCAAACTGATAATTCTACCCCAAGATGTTCACTCCTGTACATTGATCTTCCCAGGTCAGCCTGAACTTCGGACTATACTTATCAAATGCTTATTTAATCATCTCTATTTTCCTTGTTGCCTAAAGTGCCCAGTCCAGACTCAGCCTGCACAGAGGACTCCCTCCTGGCTCCCTGATATTACCCACCAGTTCATTCCAGTTCAGCCCACCTTAACCCTAACGAGCCACTGTATCTTCACTATCCTGTGCTCACCTCTGTGCCTTCACTTGAGGGATATCTTTTTCCCGGAGTGCTCACTCCTCCTCATCTCACAGGGCTTATCAAAATCTCCCCACCCCAGTGAAACATTTTCCTGACTCCAGCCCATAACAATCTCTCCTTTCTCTTACCCAGAGCTTTTTTTTAATGTGGCTGTGGTGTGTACCCTTCATTTGGTACTTAATCACTTGAAATCTTACTTAACTTTTTGCGATGGTATTATTTCCACTTCAGAGAATAGAAAGGGAATTAATATCATTTCACACATGCTAAATGACATCATTTCATCCTTTTAATAACCCCAGGAATTAGGTATCATTTTGCAAATGATGAACTAATACCCAGAGGAGCTCCACGCCCCAGTCACAGCATTTGAAAACCGGTGGATTTCACTACATACTAGTGATGGCTTTGAAACCAGGGGTGCCTGATGCCACACCCAGGCTGCTCTCCATGAAGAGAGTGTCATTGATTCATTCTTTTGACAAGCCTGATCATACTAAAAAATGAATCCAAGGAAACAGGTTGTACTTCTCTAATGCTTTCCTTTTTCCCTACCCACTACCTAGCCCGGTCTCTCCCTGACATTCAGCACAATGCTGTAACTATTGTAGCTACTTAGCACGTTTCTTCCTTTGGCTTCAGTGAAATTTGATGAAGAAATATAAAGCATCCTGGGTACAAAGAGCTTCAACAAATTGGAACAAATCTCTGCAAAACATACACATAGTAAAATGATATGCTGATGTAAGAGACAGTAGTGCCGCTATCATAACAATTTCTTCTTAAAATTGCCTCAGGCACTAACTTCACCTGAATTAATCCTTTCCAGACCTATTTAATTCTGCTTATTGGGTCGACTGTATTCAAATTCACAGTACATTATCTTATTCAAGGAGAGTTTTTGCAAAAGAGGGCCATGTTTTGCAATTAATACCATGGCGAAAGCCACAAATAGTCTGTTTCTAACTGTCTCAACTTCTAAAACTCTGCCAAAACTTTCCAGGCCTATCATATATTTCTTGCTTCTTTATTTATGAACACCTGTTATCTCAAAGTACAATTATTCTCCCTCTACCTCTGACCAAAATATACTATTTTTAGCATTATACAGATATGTGATCAAGAGCAGCTTTGATGACATATTTCAATACATATTTTGCTCCTTTTTATCTCCCTATGGTTAAAATAAATGCATATTTTAAAGTTTTAGGAATTTCCTTTAACTTTATGACAAGAGATAGAGTGGGAATGTTCAAAGCTATAAAACAAGGGATTATTTCTTTCTTATTTATTACACTTGAAAGTATCATTCTTTGACTGTTACAGTCAGGAACATACAATCCTTGGATAATAAAGGTTAAGTGTGCATAAATTTGAGATCTGCTTACAACTGACCTTTAGCTGTCTTTTAGCCTTTTTGACAAAACTTAAAATAAGGTTATTCCATAAAATTAGTTGATTCTCCACTCTCAAATCTAGATTTGTTATCAGGAATTAATATCTTCCAGCTAGACAGAGCCGTGAGCGTTTGTAGTAAAACAGCCAGCCATAGACATGATGGTTCATTTGGGGAGGATCACCTTTCTAAGTTTCAGTCTATCCAACCAAAAGCAAAATCAATATATGCATTTATTCATAAAAGACTGTTTCTGTCTTCTGTTTATATTTGTCAATAATCTTTTGTAATTGTCTCCATAAAGTCTTACATATTGATTGTTAATTTTATTAACTTAAATTGTTTGTTTTACTTCCTTTCTTGCTATTGTGAACTTTTAAAAAAATATGTTCGAAGTAGTTTTTAATCTTATATGGAAATGCTGTTATTTTTAAGGCATCAATTTTTTTATGCAGGAATGTTTTTACGGAACTCTTTTATTAATTAAGCATGTCTGTAGACTCCCAGGTGTGCTCTGTAGGGAGCCATATCATCCTCAAATACGCACAGTTCTGTTTTTTTCCTTTCCAATCTTTGCATGTACTTTTCTTGTCTTACCACATTAGCTAGAACCTCCCATGTATGGTTGAATAAAAATAATAACTGTCTTCTTACCTCCTTTCCAACCATAATGGGAATAATCCTAGAGTTTCACCATGAAATATGGTATCTGCTGCAGGTTTCTGCTTAGTGCTTTTGTGTTTTAGTGAAGAAATTTTATCAAAAGTTTTATCTGTAAACAGTGCCACAATGAACATACATGTGCATGTATCTTTATAATAGAACAATTTATAATCCTTTGGATATATACCCAGTAATGCAATTGCTGGGTCAAATGGAATTTCTAGTTCTAGATCCTTGAGGAATCACTACACTGTCTTCCACAATGGTTGAACTAATTTACACTCCCACCAACAGTGTAAGAGTCATCCTATTTCTCCACATCCTCTCCAGCATCTGTTGTCTCCAGATTTTTTTAATGATCACCTTTCCAACCGGCATGAGATGGTATCTCAATGTGATTTTGATTTGCATTTCTCTGATGACCAGTGATGATGAGCATTTTTTCATATGTTTGTTGGCCTCATACATAGCAAAGACCTGGAACCAACCCAAATGCCCATCAATGACAGACTAGACAAAGAAAATGTGGCACATATACCCCATGGAATACTATGTAGCCATAAAAAAGGTTAAGTTTATGTCCTTTGTAGGGACATGGATGACTCTGGAAACCATTATTCTCAGCAAACTGACACAAGAACAGAAAACAAAACACCACACATTCTCACTCATATGCAGGTGTTGAACAATGAGAACACATGGGCACAAGGTGGAGAACATCACACACTGGGGTGTGTTGGGGGGTAGGGGGCTAGGGGAAAGACAGCAGGGGGTGAGGAGGTTGGGGAGGGGTAACATTGGGAGAAATAACTGATGTAGGTGATGGGGGAAGGAGGCAGCAAACCAGCATGGTGTGTGTGTACCTCTGCAACAATGCTGCAAGACCTGCACATGTACCCCAGAACCTAAAGTACAATTTAAAGTATCTGCATGTATTAAGATTATCTTATTTTTCCTCCTTTAATCTAAAAATGTAAACATGATATTAAAGGATTATGGCATTTCTGTGATACAGCCTATTTGGCCATCGTTCAATGTGCCTATTGGTTTTGATTTCAGGGGGTTAAACTCTATGGTTTTAGTGGTAAGGTTGTGTTGGCCTCAGTG
>CM052651.1:148957395-149107449 GCA_028533165.1 Leontopithecus rosalia
TGGTTTTAGTGGTAAGGTTGTGTTGGCCTCAGTGAGATTGAACTCTGTGGTTTTAGTGGTAAGGTTGTGTGGGCCTCAGTGAGATTGAACTCTGTGGTTTTAGTGGTAAGGTTGTGTGGGCCTCAGTGAGATTGAACTCTGTGGTTTTAGTGGTAAAGTTGTGTTGGCCTCAGTGAGATTGAACTCTGTGGTTTTTGTGGTAAGGTTGTGTTGGCCTCAGACAGTCAGCTGTGTAACTTTTCCTCTTTTGTATTTTTAAAAAGAGTCAGTACAAATGGGAACTTTTCTACTATTTGGAGGTTAAGTAATTTCATTGGGATTCAATTCTTAACATGTTCTTTCTATAATGGTTTTCTCTTTGATCTCTGAGTGATTTTAAAGTGTTCCTAAATTTCCAAATATGTAGGAAATGAAAAGTTTGGCTATCTTTTAGTTAATGATTTGTTATTTTATTTAATTTTCTGCAGAAAATGTGACATGTATGACATAGATATTTTGGAATTTCTTAAGACTTGTTTTGTGGCTCAGTCCTTAGTTTTCCAAAATAGTCCTTATATGCTTGTAAAGAGTGTGTTTTATCTAATTGTTGAATGCAAGGTTCTATGTAGGTCCATTGAGAGAAACTTACATCTAAAATTTATGTCTAAACTTTATATGAAAAAGTAAACAAATTATGGCAATAATAATAAGAAACCTAGGAAAGTAATACAAAGGGACCAGCCTACCAAATATTAAAATCACTTAAACAGTTGTGATAACCAGATCAAAACGGTACTGTTCACAAATAAGGAAGACAGGTCAGTGAAACAGAACAGAGTGTCAAGAAATAGAAACTTTTGATAAGGTGAAACCTCCGATCACTAGAGAGCTAGTCAAGAAATACAACGAGGCAACTGGATTTGACCTAAAAAGGAAGCCACAGTTGGAAACTCACCTTACATTTTACTCCAGGCAAAGTTACAAATAGACTAATGATTTAAATGTAAACAAAATAAATTATAAAAGTATTGGAATAAATCATTATAAATGTTCTTTTCTGATTGTTTCAAGTCTTTAGGCTACAAAATGGGGGAAATCTTTCTAATGATGACTCAAAAATCAGCATCTATAAAAGATTAATGAATTCAAAAACATTTTAAAAATTGTCATGGCAAAAGGAAAAAATGGAAACTCCTACCACACTCAGGACTCACCTCCCTAATATAAAAGAACTCTTTTGAAATAGGCCAATGCCTCAGCAGAGAAAAAATGGCAAAAGATATGAAAATACATTTCTCAGAAAAGGATATACAAATGACTTTCAAAACTAGCTTTAAAATATAATTATTCTCATAGTAAGAGAAATTTTTAAAAAACCTAAAATAACATTTTTAACTGTAATATTTTTAAGAATAAAACCTTGATAGCATTCTCTTTGGATAGACATTAGAAAAACAGGTACTCATTTATTTTTTATAGGAATGTAATTTGGTGCCATCTCTGTGAAGCACCACTTGGCAATATATACCAAAATGACCAATATGTATACCCATTGATGAAACAGTTCCTCTGCCAGGAATTTATCCCACAAGATGCTATTTTTGTTTAGCCTCACCTTTATTTTCCTCCTTTCATTGTCATTTTATTTTGAGTGTGCACCTTCTAAACCAATTCAGAACTGAAGGACATTTTCCCTTTTATGATAATCTCTTTTAATAAGAGCGTTTAATTCACTTACACTTTTTACGATAACATACATATTTGGATGTTTTTCTCTCCTTATCTTTTTCTTGGGAATAGGAGGATGTTTAACCAGCCTTTGAGAGAATGCTGATATGGTTTTATTCATTCTCTCTTCTCTATTCTCTTGGAAATTCATTTTATTTTTCAGAATAGGTATTCCTAAACTTTCATATGCTTAATTATTTGATGTCTAAAGGTTATCAATAACTTTATCGTTACCTCTTTCAAGGCAGAGCTATTACCTTTGACCCAGATTACCTTCCTCTCATCTTCCCTGCTATTCCTTTCTAGTGTCTTAGCCCCGCTTTGTAAACCTGCCATACTGATGATTTCATCACTGCTGGTTTAGTCTTAATACATTCAACAATTTATCTACTATTAGTTCTTTCATCTCATCTCTTTGTCTTGCGCTCAAGGTACTTTTTAATAAATGTATCCTTTGGTAAAGTTGATGATTCAGGGGTTAAAAAAATACCCCTCAGTCTTGATCAAATACATTCAATTTGTTTTTGTTTTTGAAGGATTATTTTACTAAGTTGTACTGTAAATGAATATTTTTTGTTCTTTGAGCACATTGAACATTTCTTACCTTTTCTCTGACCTCTATTTTATTAATGAGAAATGTAATTTCGGTCTCATTTGGATCTTTTCTTATAAACTGTCTTTTGTTTCTAGTTGTTCTTTCCTTGACTTTGGACTTTCATAGTGTTTCTGTAAAGTGTCTAGATCTGCATTTTCCATCTGAATGTTCACATCTTTCTTCAGTTATGAAAAATTCCCAGTTATTATTGCTTCGAATATTGTCTTTGCCCGTGATCTATCCTTTCCTCTGGAGCTCTGTTAGCCACTCAGGGGAGCGTGGGTGCCTCGGGTCTGGGGACTTCCTGTGATCTTCCCCATTGCCTTACCTCCCTGCGCTGTCTCAGCTCCGCCCAGCTCCACGATCCAGATCACTAATGCTTTTTTCATTTGTGGCTAATTTATTGTTTAACCTAGCTATGGAATTTTTAAGTTAATGATACTATATTTTTTTCTAAAAGTTGTATTTTTGAGTGAAATCTTTTTCCCTGTTAAGCATTTTAAATTATTTGAGATTGTATTCTTCTGTTTCCAGTTGTTGCCTTCGGAGCTCATTTTCATGCTCATTGGTCTATTGAGTCTTCTTCCTTTTGGTGACTCCATTGTCAAAGTAGTGATACATTATTCATTGTGAGCTCGTCTGTATTATGGGTTGCATTTTCTGTGCCAGTCCCATGTATGCGATTACGCAAGTGTTCACGTTTTAGCATTTGGTTGTGCCTGGGCCCCAAGAATTTCCTTTTCAACATCTGAGGCTAATTTTTTTCCTTAATTTCTGAGCTTTTGATTTCCTAGGTTTCTATTTCTCAGTGGAGGTTTGTCCCATTGAGAACTTTGTGAAACACCAATTTCTCTTTCTGTTTCCACAAACTAGTGGGAAGAGATTTTCCAGTTTCTTTTTCACAGGTGAGACAGCCCTTCAAGTGTCCTTGTTGTATGTTGGAGTCTCAGATTAATTCCCTTCTCTCACCAAATGCTGTTTTTCTGAAGACTTTAAAACCTTATTCCCAGTTTCATGATCTAATCTGCTATTTCCCGGGATCTCCTGGAATCAGCTGGAGCTCACTTCTGTGGCTGGATTTGTCTTTATCTTTAGCATCTGAGGATTTCTTGAGCTCAGCTTTGCATTGGGCACATTTTACTTTTGATTTTTTTTTTAAAGACTGTAGCAGTTGATGGGTCCATTTCAGTCTTGTGTGCCATCTTGCCTGAAATTTGCTGCATTTTTACCCTTAAGAGCATTTATCCTGTTAAAAAGTCTGAATTAAAAATCTCATGTACTATATGATTTTAGTTGTATATCCAATATCATTGAAAAATATAAGATGAGAAATTATTTTCAGTTATTCATCACAACTGCATTCACACACATTTGAAAAATAATAGTACATCTACTTGTAAAATATAGTATATGTATTTTATGTAGACAGTGATTAATGCCTATGTAATCTGTAAGACCTCTTGCAATAACTCAGTAGCTGCCTCAAGGGTTGAGAAACACTGTTAAGTCTTTATTTCAGAAACGTCACAATAAGTCCAAAGGAGGTTATAATATATTACCAGATAATTATGCTTTTTCAGATTAATTTGTGTTTCTGAGCAAGATCCTTGGTAATTATAACAGCAGTCATAAGAACAGATATTTTCAATGAAATTTTAATTGCTAATAGAAGCAAAGATATGGAAAGCATAAGAGTCAGTCTCAGATTTGAGTTTTTTCATGAAAGTCATTAACCTCTGATATAGTTTGGCTCTATGTCTCCATCCAAATCTCATTTCAAATTGTAATCCCCACATGTTCAGGGAGGAACCTGGTAGGAGGTGACTAGATCATGGGGGCGGTTTCCCTCATGCTGTTCTTATGATAGTGAGTGAGTTCTCCTTGGCTTCCACCATGACTGTAAGCTTGCTGAGGCCTCCCCAGCCATGTGAGTCCTTTAAACCTCTTTCATTTATAAATTACCCAGCCTTGGGTATTTCTTTATAGCAGTGTGAAAATGGACTAATACAACCCCACGGTGCTTCTGATGTTTCAGTATAGCATTACTACCTTACACATTTGTTATAGGGATAAATATTTGACAGCAAGGTCAAGTTAAAATTTCATTGCTTTTGACCAAAAGTCACTGTAAGATTTAAAGGTCACATAGTAGGTACTATGTGATCTTTAAAAAGTTATAAAACATGAATTTTAAAGATATATTTTATGAATAAAAACACTTCACCTTTCTGGAGCTAATATCAATGTAGTCATTAATCTGAGTATGAACATATAATTTTAACAGATATGTCTAAAACAGTTCTTCTTGCTCTATGCCCCACTGTGAGCAATTTTCTTTTAATTCTGGGTTTCTTACACTTTAAAGAAGATTCCCAAATTTGAAAACTACTGTTTTTATGGTAAATAAACTAGTTATCCTAAGAATGAAAAATTTACTGAAACACCTTAGCTGAAATAAGGTTTGTTGTCACATAAACCTTAAAAATGACTTTTTGTGAATCTAAATTAACAAAAGGAGCCAACAATTGAGAAGAACTCTTAAAAATAGTAGTCACAGTGTGACACACACACACTCAGATATATAAATCTTAAATTATTATTATCAGCTTTTTTATAATAAGGACCTCTTATTGTTATTTATATGGACAAATTTTAATATGTTTGCATTTGATGATATAAAAAACAGAAATGTTGCCACAGTTTTAAAAGTAAATGGAATTTTTTAAATGTACAACTATTAGATATCAATTTAAAAAATACAAGAAAACTCAGAATAGCCAATTAAGCCCTGAATGATTTCTAGTGAAATGAGGGAAAACACAAGGGTCAGGAAGCCTGTCATGTCTATTAAAATAGTGATAAAGTTCCTGAAATGTAAATAATCACTGCAGTGCTAATAAGAGAAAAATAGTATTTTATTTGCAGAATACATAAGGTTGTAGAATATATGAATTTATAGAAACTTACATCCTCCTTCATAGTACAGAGTCAGTGTTAAACAGCAGACCCTAGGTGCAGCTGCCCTCCCTCTGGCCGAGGCACAACCACTCATCATCTGGTCATTGTTCCTTAGCGAGGCAGCCCTCTCAAGGAAGTTAACACAGGGCAGATTCCAAAGGTCAGAATTAAAATTCAACACATGCCTATTGAATATCCACCTATTGTGTGCCCAGCACTCATCTAGGCAGTGACAAGCTCCCTAAACAACAGAACTTAAGAAACTGTAATGAATAAATGATGAGGCTACAAAAAACATCAAACAGGGTGATAGACAATGGTAGGATGGCCTCATAGAACTGAAGTTGAGATGAAAGGACTTGCCAGTGACAGAGAGGTCTGGAGAGGAGAGCGATGTGCTGTGGACTGAATCGTGCCTCACTGCTCCCCTCCAATTCATTATGTTGAAGGGCAAATCCCAATGTGACTATATTTGGAGATGGGGCCTAGATGGAGATAATAAAGGATGGCGTGGAAAAGTGAGATACTAAGGGCAGGGCCTTAGTCCAATAGGATTATTGCCTTTATAAGAAGAGAAAGACCAGAGCTCTCTCTCTGCATGCACACAGAGGAAAGGCCCTGTGAGGACACATTGAGATGACTGTCTGCACTGTCTCCAAGTGAGGAGGAGATCCCTCCACAAACCCCGACTATGTTGATGTAGTCAGCATATGATCTCCAATTTCCAGTCTGCAGAACTGTGAGAAAATACATGTCTGTTTTTGAAGCCACCCTGTCTATGGTATTTGTTCTGGCAGCCAGAGCTCAAGACATGTGCATTCGAAGAGTCTCTAAGGAAGAAGTGCAGCAGGACTTTCCTTTAGTTTAGCTGAAGACAGGGATTTTTGTCCCATGGCCATGAAAATTCAGGCTCACAGACAATTTGAATTTGAATGAGTAAGACAGGGTATTATTGGGTGAAAAAGAGAAAGGAGGGAAACAGGGACTCTCGCTAGGCCAGAGTTGCTGCTACAGCACCTCCCACCCAGCCATTAGAATCCTGGTTTCCACACAGGAAGGACAGGGGCCTGGCTCTTCCCTTCTGCAGATGCTGGGAACTCTTGTGGCTCCTCCCAGTGGGCAGGTCAGTTGAAGAGGATGGACATTCTCCGAGGACCCCTTCCCACCTGGCTGTCTCAAAACCAGTGAGGTCAGGCCAGATCAGGGATTGGAAGGGAGGGAATTAGGGTGACCTCCCAGTGTTAGGGGTACAACTTCACTGGGTCAATTGTGTTGTGCTGAGGAGAACAGAAAGGGGATTTGAGATTAGACACATTGAAAGTCACCGGTGACCTTGATAAAAACAGCTTCAGTGAAATGGTGGGGAGTGGGTTAAAGAGGGAATGGGAATGAGGAAGCAAAGGCAGTGATGATAAAGAATTCTTTTGAAATACTTTACTGTGAAGAACAATGTGGAAATGGAGGGTCTACTTGGGGGAGTGTGGAAATGGACCTGGGACTGGGGATGGTGTGGAAATAGAGGACTGGGAGAGAGTGTGGAAATGGAACAGTGGCTTTTCAGAAAAAGTACATTTGACAGAAGTCAGATATATTATTAAAACACACACATGCACACACACATATATACATACATGCACACACACATTTGTACCCACACACATATACATACAGACACATACATGCAAACAAGTGCCTGATGATTGATGGAATATAAGAGAGCTTACCAAAGCCTAGACCAAGTTCATCAACTGAAAACAAACTTATTATAATAAAAAAGAACCCTGGAAGAGATGTAGAAGGAATTTACATATAAAAATCACCTTGTAATAAGTAGAACTGTATCTACAATTTTAAAAAATGTTTGTCTCAAAATATAATGACAAATTGTTCTATTATTTTGTTGTTTTTTTAAAATTTTATTTTTTCTTTGGCATTTTTATCATGGTAAAATACACATAAAACTTGCCATTTTTACCATTTCTAAGTGTACAGTTCAGTGGCATTAAGTGCATTCATAATGTGTGACCATGGCCACCATCTAGTTCCAGGACTTTTTATCACCCCAAATGGAAACCTCATGCCCCTGGAGCAGTCACTTCCCATTATCCTTCCCCCCAGCTCTTACACAACCACTTTCTATCTCTTAAATTTGTCTATTCTGAACCTTTCATGTAAATAGGATTGTACAGTGTGTGGTCTTTTGTGACTGGCTTCCTTCACTTAGAAAAATGTTTTCAAGGTTTGTCCATGTTGTGTCAAGTGTCAGGTGCTCCACATCCTAGTCATTAGGAAAATGAAAATCTAAACCACAGGAAATACCATTTCACACACATTAGCATGGCCATAATCAAAACTACAGAAAATAACAAGTGTTGGCGAGAATGTGGAGAAATTGGAGCCCTCGTACATGGCTGGCAGGAATATAAAATGGTACAACTATTCTGGAAGCAGCTTGGCAGTTTCTTCTAAAACTAAATGTGCAACTCCCATACAACACAGCATCTGCACTCCTAAGTATATATCCAAAGGAATCGAAAACGGAATCGAAACCAGGTGTTCAAACAAAAACTTGTCCAGTAATATTCATAGCAGCATTGTTCACAATAACAAAATTGCAGAAGCAACCCAAATGTCTCTCAACGAATTAATGGAGATCCAAAATGTGTTAAGTGCATGCAATAGAACATTGTTCAGCCATTGTTTCATGGTGCATAGGTCTGTGCCAACCTACCCCAAAGTTGGAGGAGGCTAAAGAAAGAGACAGGCAAATCTAGTTGCTTCGAAAGAAGCTTTTAATAGGGACTTATAAAGAGAAGCCGTGTCTGTGCCCCCAGCAGTGATGAAATGAAACGGTGGGTCCTGCACCATTACTCCCCAAGACACGGGGCTTATGTGCTGTCAGAGAGGGGCGCACACACTTCAGAAGGAATGGCCAGGTATTTGGTGGGATTTATGGTAAGTAGGTGCTCTTACACAAGGAGCAATAGGTAAACTGGAAATCTCAGAGGCATTCCCGGGAATGAGGTTAATCAGAAGCCAACATGGCAGATTAGCACCCAGGGTGGAGTTGCTTTGGCTTCCACACTCCACCCCTCTAATGAGGCTCTTAAATCTCTCATGCCCTCTTCCACCATCGTCCCTGAGCCTTAGAGAGAGTGCTTGATTTTGTCAAGGTTTAGCAGCAGAGCTTTGGCAATGAAAAATAGATCAGGCCTCATGGGATTCCAAATGAGGGAGGTTCACAGGCTGTTGAATTACCTCTAGTCTTCAGAATACCATGACTTCAATTTTCTCAGGAGTAATACAGCAAGAGATAAATAACATTAATAATTTGCACTCAAGGATTACAGTCAAAAGAGAATTTGTATCCCAGAACAACAACAAAAAAGTACCTATTTCATTAAAGAGCCAACTAAAGTATTATGAAGAAAATTAAAACCTGGTTCCTCTTTAGACTTGCAGATAGGAAATAATTCAGGATTTAGCCCAAATTGTAGGCAAATAATAAAAACTCAAAAACAATGGTGAGGGCTAGAATCCAAATTTTTTTTAATCTCTAGTTTCCCCATTTCTGCTAAGGATAAATCATAATAGGACCAATTTATTTTCAAAATAAATTTTGGTCTCATTATACGGGGCCTGGTTATTTGCATGAACTGTGGCAAGAATAGTGATCAGCCTGATCTGCTTTTTTTTTTTAAGACAGGGTCTCTCTTTGTCACAAAGACTAGAGTGCAGTGGCACAATCTTGGCTCACTGCAGGCTTGACCTCCTGATGTCAAGCAATCCTCCCATCTCAGCCTCCCAAGTAGCTAGGACCACAGGTGTGTGCCATCACTCTGGCTAATTTTTTGTTTTTTGTAGAGATAGGGTATCAATATGTTGTCCAGACTGGTAGGCTCTTTTTAGGTAGGCTTTGCTGGAACTTTTATAAGGAATTGTGCATTCTACTTTTTTCTTTTTATTGAGTTTTAGATTTTGGGGCACATGTGCAGAACATGTAAGATAGTTGCATAGGTACACACGTGGCAGTGTGTTTTGCTGCCTTCTCCTCCTTCATGCACATTTGGCATTTCTCCCCATGCTATCCCTCCCCTGATCACCCCCCCGCCGTCCCTCCCCTATTTCCCCCAATAGACCTCAGTGTGTAGTACTCCCTTCCCTGTGTCCATGTGTTCTCATTGTTCATCACCTGCCTATGAGTGAGAATATACGGTGTTTCATTTTCTGTTCTTGTGTCAATTTGCTGAGAATGATGTTCTCCAGATTCATCCATGTCCCTACAAAGGACACGAACTCATTGTTTTTGATTGCTGCATAATATTCCATGGTGTATATGTGCCACATTTTCCCAGTCCAGTCTATCATCGATGGGCATTTGGGTTGGTTCCAGGTCTTTGCTATTGTGAACAGTGCTGCAATGAACATTCGTGTGCATGTGTCCTTATAGTAGAACGATTTATAGTCCTTTGGATATATACCTAGTAATGGGATTGCTGGGTCAAATGGAATTTCTATTTCTAGGTCCTTGAGGAATGCTAGGAGCCAATGATTCACCATTAGACTGTGTGTGTAATACCTGTACAAATTCCTCTCTTCTTGAGGTCCCCCAATATCTTGAAGTTAACAGGCCTATTAGAAAATGACATTCTTTACTTACCACAGGTCAGAAATGTTGTAAGAGAACCATTTAGACAAGGTACTAGGCCAGTCTCTCCTAGAAAGACTATATAAAGTCAACCTCCATTCCTCAGTCCGGTCAATTCTGAAAATATGCCATTCCAGTCAAAGCCTTGGCAAAATAACCAGTGTCACCACTTATGCCCTGTTAGAAAATAGATTCTTACTGAACTTATACAAATAACTATATTGCTATCAGATAAGAATACTCATAAATGGTTTTTAAATGTAAGGTAACTCAGGTAGAAAAAAACATAAAGTTTGCTCACAAAATTATACTTTACCCAATCTCTAAGCTATAAATAGCTGAACAGGAAAAGAATTTTCTTGCCTCTTCATCAATCAGAGTGGCAGCCTTCCAGGCAGGATTATGTTCTTGTACATTCACCTCAGAACTGCCGTCCTCAAGCCCTGCAGCTCTTTGGCAGTCAGGTGAGAGCCGCCTATTGGGTACTATAGAATCCAGCAGTTCCTCACACAGTTCCAGAGTCAGCTGAACAAAAGCCACGTCTGTGTTTCTGGTGGCAATGAGATGAGGTGGTGGATCCCCACCTGTTGTTCTAATATTAAGGTAACATATTTGCAGTGATAATAGAGATGCCAAATAATGTACAAACAGGTCATAAAAAGAACCAGTGAAGGCTGGGTGCATTGGCTCATGCCTATAATGCCAGCACTTTGGGAGGCCAAAGTGGGTGGATCACCTGAGGCCAGGTGATCTCTAATAAAAAAAAAATCTCTACTAAAAACAGTACAAAATTAACCAAGTGTGGTGGTACATGCCTGTAATCCCAGTTACTCGGGAAGCTGAGGCAGGAGAATCATTTGAACTCAGGAGACAGAGGTTGCAGTAAGCTGAGATCATACCATTGCACTCCAGTCTGGGCAACAAGAGCAAAACTCTGACCCAGGGGAAAAGAAAAGAAGAAAAGAACTAGTGAGAAGAGAATTTTTGGTAGGAAAGAACTACTGTGGTCAGTGATATTGGAGGATATAAAGATACAGAGATAATTTTTTTCTTTCTCAATCTCTCTCAATCTTTAATTTGACTTTTTCTCTTTTAATTGCTTCCTTTTTTCTTTCCTCATAACTTTTCTTTTTCAAAATTTTGAGAATAGGAATTATGCAGATACTCAGTATTTGTTGTGTGAAGGCACATCATAAAGTAAAAAAGGGAAAAACAAATCTATTTGTAAGTTACCTCAGAGAGACACTTAAAATCTAATGTCAGAGGAAGGAAGAAAGCAAAAGGATAGAAAAAGATGTGATAGATAAACCAGTTACAGAAATATTAATATTATGTTGCACTGAGACAAACTGCATCAGTAATGATAAAGAGAATAAGGACATAAGGATAAATAGAACAATTAACCAGGAGGTTATAATAATGCTGAACCTCAATGTGCCAAATAACAAAGCCTGAGAGGTAGTGCCATGTAATATAGCCAAACTGCTTGGGCTTGAAACCTAGCTCCAGCACTGACTAGGCAAATTATTAAATTTCTTTCTGTTTCAGTTTCCTCATGTTGAAAATTAGAATATTAATAATGCCTACTTCTTCCAGTTGCTTGAGGATCAAATGAACTAGCACAGTGTATACAATAGCGTCTGGCATCACAAACATTGGTGTTATTATTGCTGCTTTTGTTGTTGTTAGTAGTGTTGTCCCAAAACACATAAAGAAAAAATAAAATTCCAGGGAAAAATAGACATGTCAACAGTCTTAGTAGAAGATATGTCACTTGCTTTTCTCACTAAGATAAATATAAGTTTGGAAATGTTTAAGATAGCTGCAATAAAATATTTGAACTGGATGTCTTACATTTAAAGTCATTACAAAAAAGTAAATAAAACATAATGTGTGTACATACATAACATAATGTTGTATAGCAAAACTACAAAATACCAAGAAAAAAGTAAATAAAAAACAACAACCAGAGACCAAAAAATAAGATGACAGAAGTTAAATTAGGCCATAAATGTAAATTACTTAATGTATTAAAATATAGCATCTTAGATCACACAGCAAAATACAAAATTTAATTTTATACTCAAAAGAAACACTTGTAAAAGTGTGACAATGAGCTAAAAGAATTAGCAAAGCATACAGAAAAAAAATTTTTTTGAGATGGAGTCTTGCTCTGTTGCCTAGGCAGGAGTGCTGTGGTGCAATCTCAGCTCACTGAAATCTCTGCCTGCTGAGTTCAAGCGATTCTCTTGCCTCAACCTCCTGAGTAGCTGGGATTATAGGTGTGTGCCACCACACCAGGCGAATTTTTGTACTTTTAGTAGAGACGGGGTTTCACCATGTTGGTCAGGCTGGTCTCAAACTCCTGACCTCATGATCCACCCACCTCGGCCTCCCAAAGTGCTGGGATTACAGGCAAGAGCCACCACTCCTGGCCCCAAAAATGTTTAAAAAATATAGTATAGAAGACATTTTTTATTATGAAGTTAGTATACAAGGTAAAATTATACATGACAACACTGGGCCTTTAGGACCTAAGAAAAAATAACTTTTTCAAATTGTACAAAATAATGTTTAAAAATATTTCCATATACATATAAATCTCTGAAAAATATTAAATATACATTCCATAAATGTATACTGAATAAACTTTATAAATATAAAGGGAAAATAAAGTAAAAGTGATGTCTGTGTAAACCTACATTAGAGACTTTTTTTCTATGCTGCAGTTCCAAGAGAGGATTTGGATGTTACCTCTTACCTGCTTGCTTCCTTGGTTGCCTGGACTCCCTTTATATCCCCAGCTCCTCCCTGAACATGCGCTGTAAGTGGGAGGTCTGTGAACAGACTGTAGACAGTCCTCCTGCTTGGGGAGCTGAAGCAAATTTGATTCACCTCGACCCACAGGAAACCCTCAGGAACGTGGTGGGTTCGTTACCAGTTACCTGTTCCCAGGGATAGGCGGGCATGTGGTGTGAGACTAGAATGCTGAGAGAGAGGGGAACGGCATGAAAACCTCGCACTACGTGGTATTGCAATTTTTGATTACAAAATCAGAATGGAATTACATATAAGGAATAAATATATGTATGATTTGTCTTCACATAGGGAATATATATATAATTTATCTATTATATGTAATTTGTCAATAATTTTTTTTAATCTCCTACTAATGTGAAAGGGAGTTTCTCAAAGGTCTTGATGAGCTCCTCACTCGATTGGAATGTGGTAACTAGAAGCTGGGTGCATTCTTTAGGATTTGAAAACCAAGGAAATGATCACCTCTTGCTGGAGGGGGGCCCATCCCTTGCTCTGTATAGACGTGTTATACCTGCAGGGAGTCTGTGGGCTCCTTTCCATCTATACTCTCACCTTCAGCTCTGCCACCTTGCTGGTGGTAGCTCAGGTCGCAGGTAGACAGTGGAGGGCTCAAGCAAGACCAAATCTTCTACAGGAAGTTGCTTCCCAACTCACAATCTCTTTTCTCCACTCCAGAATTTTAGTTCCCATTCCCTGGTAGTGCTGGGTGCTACTGCCAAGGTCTGGAGTGGGGGACATGGAGAGACGCTGAGGGTAATGGATGGAGATGTGGGAAAGGGATTTGTCTCTGTTCCCAGAAGAAGCAGGCAAGGTGAGGTTGCAATATTTTGGCTTTGAGGTGTCAGTTGTCCCAGGTTCAGCCCACTCTTTGTCCTCTCCATTTCTTCTTGATGGTCTGAATGTTCTATTTGTCATCCAGGCTCTGGTGAACAATCCAGGAATCAGCTTTGACCTCTCACTCTCCTGTTTGCCCCAAAGAAGACACACATACCTCCCAAGAACGCATGAGCATCCACTCCTGTAGGGTTCTCCTTAGAACCTTGGGCATCAATCTTTTTCAGCTACCTGCCTGTCTTCCTTCCTTCCTTCCTTCCTTCCTTCCTTCCTTCCTTCCTTCCTTCCTTCCTCTCTCCCTCCCTCCCTCCCTTCCTTTTTCTTTTCTTTTTTTCTTTCCTCTCTCTTTCTCTTTTTCTCTTTCTTGTTTTGCTCTCACTGCCCACCCTTGAGTGTAATCCGTGATCTTAGCTAGCTGCAACCTCCGCCTCCTAGGTTCAAGCAATTATCCTGCCTCAGCCTCCCAAGTAGCTGGGATGACAGGCGTGCACCACCACTTTCAGCTGATTTTATATTTTTAGTAGAGAAGGGGTTTCTCCATGTTGGTCAGTCTGGTCTTGAACTCCCCACCTCAAGTGATCTGCCCGCCTTGGCCTCCCAAAGTGCTGGGATTACAGGCGTGAGCCACCACGCCCAGCCTCTTTCATTTATTCTTACATGGATCTTTTCAGCAAACATTCTAGAGGCTTCTTGACTCCTATTCAATATCGTACTTGAGCCAAATGGTAACGAATTAACAAAAAAGCAACAAATTATTAAAACGCTCTTAATGTGCATTATATGTGGATGGGAGAGTTGACTGTTAAGATCTAAAGGTCTATGACTTTAACCTCACTGATAATAGATTAAGGACATGATGACATACTTTAGGTCTTTAGGTGGATTGCTTAAGAAAGTCTTCCTGAGGTTCTAAAGAGTGTGCCCCTCTGGAGGGGGTGACAGCTGCACAGCTCGTCTGCCATGCTCTGCCCGACTGCTGTTTTCACGTGCTGTTTCTTGTCTCTCCACTTTCAGGTAGAAATTGAGAAGCTGGATTACCATCATTACCTGCCTCTGTTTTTTGATGGGCTTTGTGAAATGACATTTCCCTATGAGTTTTTTGCTCGGCAAGGAATCCACGACATGCTGGAACACGGTGGGAACAAGATACTGCCTGTCCTTCCACAGCTCATTATCCCGATAAAAAGTAAGTGAACAGGTGAAAAAGCGCCACTCAGTTTATATGGCACCGCTTTCTGACAACCTGCTAATTAAGCAATAAAGCACGACAGACCAAGATGGTCCCCGGGTTTTGCAGGAATTCTCATCAATTGACTTAGGAGGCCAGACAACCCAAATCCTCAAACGAATATCCCATCATCGGTATTTCACTGTGGTCTAGCCACATAAATAAACTGAACTCCATGGGGTTTGTGCTAATTTAAAATGCCTCATAGTAATGACACAGCGTTAACATTGACTTATGCATGCAGAAGGCTTTACCACTGCTGCTGACTTCCAAGTCTCGTTTTCTAAGTGGCATCTCTAACTTTTAAATTATAAACACACTTACGTTGAGTAAATTTAAAGTAGTAGGATTCATAATTTTAAGGAAAGGAAGCCCAGTCACATGGGTGAAAAGATGAGTGTTTTTGAATACCTGAAGCTTTGAATCTACAGTAGGTGACCTGGGTGACTCTGGGGTAGCCCCGTGACTGGCTTTGTCCACCTGTGGAATGAGATTGCCCCTCCTTTCTTTGTGCGCCTTACTCTCATACTTGCATGGGCCCTGGGACTAGGTGTCTAAAGCATCCCTCCTTGCAAAGCATTTCTGAGGTCATTCCAGGAGACGGCCTCTGGGACTCCAGGACACTGTCCATTCTTACCTCGCCGCCAGAACTGGCATAGAGCCAGACTGATGGGCATGCCTGGCATCCACTGGTACAGGCTGAAGAAGAGGATAGCGTCTCCTCAAGTCTGGGTGGCAGTCCAGGCCCCGTCACCCTGGCCAGCACACCCCCTTCCCACCCCCAGAATTGCCCGCCTGCCCTACATTGCTGCTGTGGCTACTGCAACTACTAATTAAAAGCAGAAGGTCAGTGCCTCCTCTGAACACTCATTCTGCAGATGAGGGAGATCCTACCATTTTCTCAGCCAGAGCTGCTCCAGGGACTTTCACCCCTGAACCCCAACCCAACTGCCCATGGCTTTGAGGGATGAGGAGGCCCCTGCTTCTCCCACCCCAAGTTCTGCCTCACCTCCCACTCCAGGATGGATGGCCTCCCAAGATGATTGACAGGATGCTTAGCTAGTCTTCTAGGATGGGGAGCCCCACCCTCACCGGCTCAGGTGAGCTCTTGCCACATGGTTTCATCAGAACAAGAGCAAACTAGCTCCACATAGGATCATCTCCCAGAGTCTGGATTAGTTAATCTTATCCGTGGTCACCTTCCATTCATCTGAATGTATCATGATCAGAATGGTAGATTTCCACAGTTCTGCTCTCACTGCTGGCATCAAGTCAACTCTGAAACTCTCTCTCTCAGAGCTTTAAGGTCTCCGTAGAGATCTGTAACTGATCACACCACATTTCCACCAAGACAGAGAGTGTGAAACCAAACCAAAGGATGGTGCTACCTGATGTGAAAGTAACATGGAGAGAAAAGAGACCCTGAAAACGGCCTTATTGAATAGCAGCTTGCTTCCCTCATCCACGGCTGCAGGAAGAGATGCTCTTTAAAGGCTGACAGGGAGGACATAGTGTCCTGAGCCACATTAAAACCTTTTCCAAAAGTGATTTATCCTCTCAGATGGGTCACATTTTTTAATACATTAAATTCGACTTGAACTGCTACATTTCTAAAGGATGACATGTGGCTTTCTCTGATAAACAAGAAAGGCCCAGAATATTCTCCCCAGGAGCTATCTGTTCTTTTCCTCTGACAGAATAACAGCAATATTCGGACATATATTTTTTTTAAAATAAATCAATGCTTCATGTTGGGATCACTGTCTTCTCAGGGGTCTCTCCCTCAGAGCCCCGTAGAAGACACTGGAAGGCAGAAAATGAATTTCTAAGTAATATTTTGATTATGCTGTTTGCAATTAAAACATACCACACTGGAGTTTTGCAGACCAAGGTGAAGTGATTTTCAATTTTGTTTGATCTGTATTTTGAAGATACATAAATGAGTTAAGACGGGTGTGATGTGACTACATCTGCAGTACACGCCTACTAGAGCTCATCTGCTGATGAGCGAAAACGTTATCAAGAACTCAGGAGGCATGATTGGTCAGGGAAAGTTAACTCAGTATGAATCGGATGATTTAGGGTTCCGGAAGCAATGGTAAATTATCTGGGTTGATGCTCGGGTGAGGCTTTCAGCGCTTCTGCTATTCAATACTGATTCTAAGTCTAACTGCTCCTTCCTTCTCCATCTGTTGATGTCACTAAAAGCCAGATTTTTCTCAGGGAGAAATGCCGATTACTTATGTAAGGTCATGCATGGCTCTAGCACAGTGTGAAAAATACTATGTGCATGAAGAAAATTTTTCAGGAGGAATTCCAGAAGGAGGCTAACTGATCTAGAAACAGACTGATGTATGTAATTGACATAACATATAAATAACATCTCTATGTACTTTATTTTCACCCCATACCCAATATTATTTTGACTCTTTCCAGAAGCAAAAATTAGCCTCACCATCACCAGCAAGCAGACAAGAAATTTTTCTTTTTTAAAAACATTCTACCTAATATCTATGAAAGCAAAGCAAAATGTATAAACTCACTGTGAGGCAGTGAGCTAAGATTAGCTGCCCGTGTATTTCTAGAACCTGGGGTTGATTTCAACACATGAGAAGGTTGATCATATTGGAATGAGAAATTGACACATTTAGTGGCTCTGGGGTTTCTAATATGATAATAACAAGCATCCACCATTCTTCCTTCTGCTGCTTGGTTCAAGCCCCCACACTCTGTAATAACCCACACGGTGGGTCTGGGACACCTCTGTTTCATTGATGTTGTTTTCCAGCACAATACTGCAGCTCCCTTTTCCCGCCCACGTTTCTGATTTCCATCTTGAGTTATTTTGGGTCAGAAACTCCAAAATCATACTGCTATAAAGTGCTCATTGTTGGTGCTAGAGCACTGATTGCTGGGAGCAGCAGCAAAGCATCACTGGGGAGGCTGAGAAAAGAGCAGCCCTCTTAGTTGTCTGGATCGGGGATTGTAGATTCACATTTACACCATCCAGTTAGGAAAAGACAAATTCCTCTCCATCCCTCAGAGCAATACCAGGAGGCAGTGTCTGGAATCTTCGCATATGAAATTCAGAAGGGGATTCTTCTGAAGTAGCAATCAAGAGGACAGACGGGGCCAAGAGCAACTGGCAAACTGAGAATCTCCCTCCTCAGTAAAAGTGAGAACAGTACTGCAGCCACAGGGGGCCATGGGAAAACCTCTTCACACAGGGGAGGAGGCATCGTGCCCAGAGGAAAAGAATACCATAACATTTGGTATAAGAACCGGAGGAAACCTGTAGAAACGTGTTTGACATCCTCAGGATTCAGAAAGACATGGCCTCTGAGAAACAGAAGCGGCAGTCCAGAAGATATTAGGCTCAAAGAAAAAGAAGTCCATTTTGAATGCCAGAGTAGAACTCAATTCTCCAGAGAAGTGCAGATAATGATCAGCTGTACACGGTCAATTATAAACGCAACCTGAAGGAGCTCTCTCAGAAAAGACGAGTAGATAGAAATAAAGTGAGAAAAGATATTAAAGTGGAGGACACAGGACACCAAAGGGTTAAAAGTTATGTGCTCCCAAGAGGAAGTATCGGAACAACAGGAATAGAAACCATAATGGCAGAGCTGATTCAAAGAGGTGTTTTGGGAGGAAAAATGATCCCTTATTATGCAGGTGGAAAATACTCATGGCCATCCAAAGAAAATCAGTGAACATAGACTCAGGTGGAGGCACAACGTGCCAAAAAGTTTAAATTATAACATTTAAAAAAATCCTTCAAACGTCTGGACAGGGGAAAAAGCTATATACCAAGAAATAGAACTAACTGGGGCTAAGATTTTTTGCAAGAATCAGACAACAGAGCACTCTTTTGAGAATTGGGGGAGAAAAATGTTGTGCGTGATCTTAGCCGTCATGTGAATAAAAACACTATGGGCACAGTGACTGCAATATTCCCCTGTTCTTCATCCAGAAGGTGACTGGGAATGTGCTCCAACTCACAGAACATAAAGCACGGCGAGAATCCCTATGTGAGGACAGTGTGGTGTCAAAAGCAATCATTATTAAACCTAGAGTTAAGTCTAAGTAGTGGACGGAAAAGAGTTTCAAAGCCACATGAAGTGTCAAATCATAATTTTGCATTAATGACTCTAAAAATCCCTAGAAAGCTGGATTCCAAACTCTCAAAGGCAATGCAGAAGATAAAGGTAGCTAAACAAAATCTGTCTATTGGAAGGACAAAAGCTGAGCAGACAGCAAGAAAGGGATAAGAACCAAAAGCACGAAGTAAGATGAAGAATGCAACATCCAATAGATCAGCTATGAAAATTAACTTTAAAACTAGAAAAACGAAATCTGTATGTACACTCTCTAAAAAACACAATAGTACTTAAATATGTTTAAAGATATATTGGAATAAATAAAAAAGAAGTTGTGATTTTAATTTTAGAAAAGTAAAATTTCATGTAAAACTCTTTTTACATGAAATTTTACTTTTCTAAAATTAAAGTGTATAAAAGGGATCAATTTATAATGATTAAAATATTCACAATAAAAATATAGTAGTCATGACCCTCTGTGTACTGCAAACTTGACATCACATTTGAGAGAAGAATCAGCTGCTGCTGCTGATAGTTTTCACCCCTGGAAGGAAGGTAGACTTCTTGACTGAGAGCTGAAAACATACCTGTCGTTCCTGTACTGCTTGACCTTCGACTTTAAGATCTAGGATCTTCACCAAGCCCAAGTGAACAGCCTGCCCTCTAAAGCACGGCTTTGAGCCTTCAGTGTGCATCTGTGGACCTTGCTAAAATACAGGCTCCCAATCAGTAGATGCATACGGACCTGAGATGCTCCATTTCTGACAAGTTCATGGTCAATGCTGATGCTGCTGGGCTGAGGCAAGGCCTGCGAGGGCACAGAGGGTGCTTGGACACCCCAGGCCCTGCCAAAGAGTCCTAGACACGAAAGCCAGGTGGGGGGACACGGGTAGGAGGGAAAGAGATGAATGATAATTTTCTACCTTGTATGTGGGATCAGGAGATGCTGCATTGTTCATGATGTGCATGATTAGAGAAACACAACTTAAGACTTTAGGCCTTAAATGTAACCATTAGTGTATTAAAATAGATGGTATATCATATGAGGTAGACGTGAAAAGAAAAAGCATTATCAGTAAGGCAATCTTTTTTTTTTAAAGCCAAGGTAACTTGTTGCTTTGTAAAAAATAAAATACAATAAGAGGATGAAAGGAAAACCAAATAATCTGTTGTTTCAACAAAGAACGGGGAGAATTAATTCACTAGTCACAAGGAAAAAGTCTTTATTTGGGAACCCCTTTCAAAGGCTGGTTTCAGCAGGGACTGCCAGTCACCTCACGTTGATTAGAATTTAACTTCCCCCAACAAACATACCTTCTCTCCCTCTAGTTTATGGTCACATAAATACTGTTCACTGCAAGTCCCACATCTACTGTGATTACTTTTTATATGCAACTTGTTTTTCTCAGCATTGATAATTGCCTCTCATTTTGCATGCTTGATTTTTATATACTTCCTAATTTTCTTCAAGTATTACAAGATCTATCAAAAGAATATTCTTTTCCAAATGTTCAGATCATGCAATAACCCAGATTTATCTGATTTCATCTGAAATTAATTTCATTTCCCTCCACCCTCCATCCATTCATCTGCTCCCATCTGGACCACGTGTTCTCCTGGCCTGACACTTCCTGTTACTCCTCTTTCATGTTCAGCCTCTTTCCTCAGCTCTTTGTTTTGTTTTCCTCATCACTGGTACAGTCCACATCTTCTAGTAATTTCCTGGAAGTATATGAAAGGTATATTTTTTAGTTCTGCATATCTGAAAATTCTATCATCAAACTTGATAATCAGTCTTCTATGTTGAAAATCCTTTTCATTCAGAACATGGAGATCACGTCTCTGTCGCCTCCAGAGTCTAAGTTGCTTTGAAAATCTTGATGCGTCTGAATATCTAGTCATTTGCCTGTGACCTGTCGGCCTCCAATCTCTGAACATTTTTGAATCTTTATCTCTAGGGATATGAAATTTTATGTTGATATATTTTGATGTGGTTTTTTAAAATCAGTTTTCCCAGGATATTTTACTTTAGAGACCTATGTCTTTCCACACTAAAAACGTTTCATGTGTTACTTCTTTAATAGTATCTTCTGTTTTCTCTTCGTTTTCCCATGTAATTCCAACCAGTCATCTATAACGTCTCCCAGTGGATTCTCCTAGTTCTTAATCTTTTTATTTATATTTTTCAACTCTGTCTCTTACTTCTGTTTCCTGGAAAATGTCCTTGATGCTCTCTTCCAAAACTGTGAACATTTCATGTTGGTTGTTGTAACTCTCCTTTCCTCTGACTGTTCCTTTTTTATACTATTTGGTTCTTCTATGTTTATTTTCTTATCTCTCTGTGAATATTTATTATAGACGTGTAGAGCTCTTTTTTGTTTGGGTGGGAGGTATTTAGCAGTTTCTTTTTGGCTTCTTGCCTTATTATTTTCTTTAACTTCTTCAGTAAAAATAAGTTTTCCCGTTGCTAGCAATTCAGACTTGCTTTATCCTGCTTACAGATCAACAAATAATATGCTCACTAAGAACACAGGCTGGGATCAGACTGACCAACTTTGAATCCCGGCTCACCATAGAGTTGCCATGTGACCTGAGGCAGGTTACTGTACCCATGTGACACCATTGGCTCACCTATGAAGTGGAATCATATATAGATTTATATTTTCTTTTTTCTTCTTTTTTTTTTGAGGCAGAGTTTTGCTCTTGTTACCCAGGCTGGAGTGCAATGGCGCGATCCTGGCTCACTGCAACCTCCGCCTCCTGGGTTCAGGCAATTCTCCCACCTCAGCCTCCCGAGTAGCTGGGATTACAGGCGCACGCCACCATGCCCAGCTAATTTTTTGTATTTTTAGTAGAGATGGGGTTTTACCATGTTGACCAGGATGGTCTTGATCTCTTGACCTCGTGATCTACCCGCCTCAGCCTCCCAAAGTGCTGGGATTACATGCTTGAGCCACTGCGCCTGGCCCATTTATATTTTCTTTCTTATCGATTAAGTTATTCAGTGGTTGCTATATTTTATCTTACGTATTTTTGAAGTTGTACCTTATTCCTCAGCTTTAATCTTATGATTTATAAATGATTTATACATTTACTTTTGATGTAGCAAATCTGTTTTCCTTGTGGTCTTTGTTTTGTTTCTGTAACTTCCTGAATTAAATGTGTATGTATTACTTTTATACTTATTATTCTTCATTCAGTAATTATAACATGTAAGGCTATGACTTTAGGTCTATGTATAATTTTGGCTTCATTCCATTCATTTTAATAAGTAAATTTTTCCTTGCCACTATATTATAAATATTTTACTTTTGTAGGTTTAATGTATTCTTTGATCAAAGAAACTTCACCGACATTTTTTAACATTGAGGGATTTAGTTTTTATTCTTCTTTAATTTGTATTTATTACTTTATGACAAGAGAATATGGCCTCCTCTCTAATTATATTTCTTTTTTGGAATATACTATTTCTATCAGGCTCTAAGAAATACTCAATTATTATTATCAACACATAAAAGATGAAAGTACATCCTCTTCATGGTATAGATTTTAAGGTATGTTTATTCTATCACATTTATTGATAATATTATTCAAACAATTTTTTTGAAACACAGTCTCACTCTGTCACCAGGCTGGAGTGCAGTGGCATGGTCTTGGCTCACTGCAACCTCTACCTCCCGGGTTCAAGCGATTCTCCTGCCTCAGCCTTCTGCCCAGCTAATTAGCCACCATGCCCAACGAATTTTTGTATTTTCGATAGCATCGGGGTTTCACCATATTGGCCAGGATGGTCTCGATCTCTTGACCTGCCTCGGCTTCCCAAAGTACTGGGATTACAGGTGTGAGCCACCACACCCAGCCTATTCAAATAATTTTTATATATATTTTAACAGTTGGTTAGGCCAAAGACTGATAAAACTATGTGTAAGTTTCCCACGTAATAGCGAAGTTGGCGAAGAGCTTCCTGGAACTATATTAGTCAATTCTCACAGCACCTTGGAAGCAGGCACTATACTCTCCATTTCTCAGGTGTCAAAAGAGGCACATACAATTTTGGAAATATTTCTATGTCACACACTTCCCAAAGGGTAAAGTCAGGATTTGAATCATATCTCAGCCTCCTGAGCTCTTTCTGTTCTTTATCAAAACTCAATGCTACACCTTCTGCTGCAAAACCCAACTTTTCCCCAAACACACAGAACATTTACAAAATCAGACCATATCCTGGGCCATAACACAAGCCTCAAAACATGTCAAAAGATGGAAATCATACAAAGCATGTTATATAATCAAAATGTAATTTATGGAAGAAATCAATTTTTAAAATAATAGCTGAAACATTCTCATCTGTTTTGAAATTAATACATATACTTTCAGATAGCCCATGGGTCAAATGAAAAATAATATTGAAATTAGAAAGTGTTTAACTGTACAGTAATGCAAATATTGAATAGAATTACATGTTAAAAATTATCCAAAAGTTACATTAAAATGTCATCAAAATTGCATTAAAATATTTGCTACATATGATTGGTAAAACATTATTTAGAGAAAATATATGTTCTTACAGTTGGTTTCATAAAAGAGAAAAGGAAAATAAATAGTAAACAAAATATCCACCTCAATCAGTTATAGAAAGAACAGCAAAAGAAAGCTAAAAGAAGAATAAATATAAGGCTAAAATTATAATATGAAAATACAAGAGAGGCAGAACAAAATGGCTGAAGAGAAGTTTCTACCAATCATCCCCACAAGGAACACCAAATTGAATAACTGTCTACACAAAAAAAGCACAGTCATAAGAACCAAAAATCAGGTGAGCACTCACAGTACCTGGTTTTGACTTTATATTACTCAAAGAGGCACTGAAAAGGGTAGGAAAGAGAGTCTCAAATGGTTGACACTGCTCCTCTCCCATCCCCTGGCAGCAGCCAGGTGACACAGAAAGAAAATCTGTATGCTTGAGAGAGGGAGAGCTCAGTGATTCTGAGACTTTGCCTTAAATTCAGTGCTGCCCTGTAATTGCAGAAAGCAAAACCAGGCCGAACTCAGCTGATACCACACCCCCATCCCACCCCATCCCCACCCTGCCCCAACAAAAGAAGCATTTAAACTAGCCATAGCCAGAATCTCCCATCCCAGCAGTTGGAACTGGAGTTTCAGCAAGTCTCCCCACTGCACGCTAATGTGCTCTCAGACCCTAAAAGAACTTAAAAGGCAGCCTAGGCTGCAAGGACTGCAACTCCTGGGCAGGTCCTAGTGCTGAGCTGGACTCAGAGCCAGTGGACTTGGGGGCATATAACCTACTGAGACACCAACCAGGGCAACTAAGGGAGTGCTTACACAACCTCTCTCCCAAACCAAGGCAGCACAGCTTGTGGATCCAAAAGAGACCCCTTACTTCTACTTGAGGAGAGGAGAGGAGAGGGAAGAATAAAGAGGACTTTGTCTTGTATCTGGGATACCAGTTCAGCCACAGTAATATAGGGCACTAGTCAGAGTTATAAAACCTCCATTCCAGGCTCTAGCACACAGACATTTCTAGATGTAACCTGGGCTAGAAGGGAGCCTGGCATGAAGGGAAGTACCCAGTACTGGCAGGACCTGTTGCCTGCTGACTAAAGAGTCCTTTGACCCTGAATAACCAGCAGGGATACCCAGGTAGCATGCCATGGGCCTTGGGTGAGACTCTGAGGCTTGCTTGCTTCAGGCGAGACCCAGAACATTCCCAGCTGTGGTGGCTACAGTGAAAGACTCCTTCTGCTTGAGAAAAGCAGAGGGAAAAGTAAAAGGGACTTTGTCATGCACCTTAGGTACCAGCCTGGCCACAGTGGGAGAGAGCCCCAAGTGGGCTCTTGGGGTCCCAGATTCCAAGCCTTGGCCCTAAGATGGCATTTCTAGACCTTCTCTGACCCAGAGGGGAGGCCACTGCCCTGAAGGGTGAGTCCCAGCCCTGGCAGCATTTACCACCATCTGATTGAAGAGCCTTTGGGCCTTAAGGGAACATCAGCAGCAGCCTGGCAGTGCTCCCCCTGGGCCTGTGGTGGTTGTGGCCATGGGGTGAGACTCCTCTGTCTTTGGAAAGGGGAGGGAAGAGTGTGAGGGATTGTGTCTCATGGTTTGAGTGCCAGCTTGGCCACAGTACAATAGAACGCCGGGTAGATTTCTGAGGTTTTTGTCTTTAGTCCCTGGCTCCCAGATGGTACCTCTGAACCCACCTGGGTATTAGGGAAACTTATCACCCTGAAAGGAAGGATGCAATCCTTGCTGGCTTTACCACCTGCTAATTGTAGAGTCCCAAGGTCTTGAGCAAACGTGGGAAGAAGCTAGATAATGATTACAGCAGGCCTAGGTGAGCTGCAGTGCTGTGATAACTTCAGGTCTGACCCAGCATGGTTTCAGTGGTTGGCCACAGTGATGCTTGTGTCATTCTACCCCCAGCTTCAGGCAGCTCAACACAGAGAAAGCGACTCTGTTTGGGAGAAAGTAAGGGAAGAGAACAAGAGTCTCTGCCTGGTAAGCCAGAGAATTCTTCCAGCTCTTATCTAAGATCACCAAGGTAGTACCTCTGTGAGTCTGCAAGAATCTCAGCATTACTGGGCTTGCAGTGCAGATACAGCTTAGACCATAATACCCAAGTCCTTTTGAATATCTTGAAAGCCTTCCCAAGCAGGATAGGTACTAATAAGCCCAGACTGTGAAGACCATAAGTAGCTAACTTTTCAATGTCCAGACATGAACAAATATCCACAAGCATCAAGACCATCCCAGGAAAACATGACCTTACCAAAACAAGCAAGCAAACTAAAACAAAACTAGGTTAGGTACCAGGAACCAATCCTAGAGAAATTGAGATACATGACTTTTCAGACAAGGAATTCAAAATAGCTGTGTTGAGGAAATTCAAAGATATTCAAGATGACACAGAGAGGAAATTTAGGATTCTATTAGATAAATTTAACAAAGAGATCAAAATAAAAAGAATCAAGAAGAAATTTTGGAGTTGAAAAATGCAATGACATACTGAAGAATGCATAAGTTTTTTAATAGCAGAATTAATCATGCAGAAGAAAGAATTAGCGAGTTGCAAGACAGTCTGTGGGAAAATACACAATTAGGAGAGACAAAAGAAAAAAAGATTAAAAAATAATGAAGCACACTTACAGGATCTAGAAAATAGCTGCAAAAGGGAAAATCTAAGAGCTATTGGCCTTAAAAAGAAGGTAGAGAAAGAGATGGGGTAGAAAGTTTATGCAAAGGGATAATAACAGAGAACTTCCCAAATCTGGAGAAAGATGTTCACAACCAAGTACAAGAAGGTTATAAAACACCAATCAGATTTAAGCCAAAGAAGACTACCTCAAGACATTTAATAATTAAACTCCCAAAGGTTAAGGATAAAGAAATAATCCTAAAAGCAACAAGAGAACATGAACAAATAACATTTAATGTAGCCTAATACATCTGGCAGTAGACTATTCAGTAGAAACTTTACAGGCCACGAGAGAGCGGCATGACATATTTACAGTGCTGAGGGAAAAAAAACTTTTAACCTGGAATATATCCAGCAAAAATATCCTTCAAACATGCAGGAAAAATACTTTCCCAGAAAAACAGAAGCTGAGGGATTTCATCAACACCAGACATGTCCTACAAAAAATGCTAAAAGGAGTGTTTCAATCAGAAAGAAGAGGATGTTAATGAGCAATAAGAAATCATCTGAAGGAACAAAACTCACTGGTAATAGTAAGTACACAGAAAAATAGAATATTATAGCACTGTTACTGTGGTGTATAAACTACTCTTAAGTAGAAAGACTAAATGATGAACCAATCTAAAATAACTACAACAACTTTTCAAGACATATTTTACTTATGTACAATAAAACATAAGTAGAAAAAACAAAAAGTTAAAAAGCAGGGTGACAAAGTTAAGTTGAGGGTTTTATTAGTTTTCTTTTTGCCTGTTTATGCAAACACTGTTATCAGCTTAAACAATGAGTTATGAGATAGTATTTGCAAGTCTCATGGTAACCTCAAATCAAAAAACATACAATAGATATACACAAAATAAAAAGCAAATGTTAAATTATATCACCAGAGGAAATCACCTTCCTTCACCAAGAGGAAGACAGGAAGGAAGGAAAAAAGGAATAGAAGATCACAAAACAACTGGAAAACAAAAAAAAAATGTCAAAATGACAATAGTAAGTCTTTACCTATCAATAATAATATTGAAGGTAAATCCACTAAAATCTCCAATCAAAAGACACAGAGTAACTGAATGGATTAGAAAAAAACAGCAAGACCCAATGAATTGTTAGAAAGAACACCTTCACCTATGAAGACACAGGTGGACTGAAAATAAAGAGATAGAAAAAGATATTCTATGCCAATGGAAACCATAAAAGAGCAGAAGTTATTATACTTATATCAGACAAAATGGATTTCTAGTCATAAACTAAAAGCAGAGACAAAGAAGGTCACTATATAATGATAAAGTTATAGCCTCAATTCAGCCAAAGGATATAACAATTGTAAATATGAATGCACCCAACACTGGAGTGCCAGTTATGTAAAGCAAATATTATTCAAGCTAAAAAGAGAGACAGACCACAATACAATGATGACTGGAGACTTCCACACCCCCACTTACTGCATTCCAGACAGAAAATCAACAAAGAAACATTGTCTTAATCTTCACGATAGACCAAATGAATCTAATAGATATTTACTGAACATTTCATCCAATGACTACAGAATACACATTCTTTTCCTCAACATGTTGATCATTCTCAAGGATAGAACATATGCTAGGTCACAAAACAACTCTTAAAACATTCCAAAAAATTCAAATAATATCATACGTATTCTTGAACTACAATGGACTAAAACTAGAAATAGATAATAGGAATTTTGGAAACTATACAAATGCATGGAAATTAAACAATATGCTCCTGAGTGACCTGAAGAAATTAAGAGGGAAATTGAAGGTCACTGAAGAAATTAAGAGGGAAATTGAAAATTTTCTTGAAATGATAATGGATACACAACATACCAGAACCTATGAGATACAGCAAAAACATGACTAAGAGGGAAATGCATAGATGTAAGTGACTATATCAAAGAAGAAGAAAAACTTCAAATAAATAACCTAGCAATGGATCTTAAAGAACAAGAAAAGTAAGAGTAAACCAAACCCAAAATTAGGAGGAGAAAAGAAATAATAAAGACCATATCTAAGTTAGAAAAAAAAAGAAGACCCAAATAAATAAAATCAGAGATAAAAAAGGAAACATTACAGCTGATACCACTGAAGTTCAAAGGATCATTAGTGGGTACTATAAGCAACTGTATGCCAGTAAACTGGGAAATCTAGAAGAAACTGAGAAATTCCTACCCATAAAACCTATCTAGGTTGAACCATGAAGAAATCCAAAACCCAAATAGACCAATAACAAGTAACGTAGACAAAGCATAATAAAAAGTCTCCCAGCAAAGAAAATCCCAAGACTCAGTAGCTTCATTCTTGAATTCTAGCAAACATTTAAAGAAGAACTAATACCAATCCTACTCAAACTATTCCCAAGAAAATAGAGAAGAGAACACTTCCAAGCTCATTCTATAAGGCCAGTATTATCCTGACACCAAAACCAAACAAAGATATGTTAAAAAAAAAAAAAAAAGAAAACCCAGGCTAATATCACTGATAATATTGATAGAAAATCCTCAACAAAATGCTAGCAAACCAAATTCAACAACACATTAAAATATCTTTCATCATGGACCAAGTGAGATCCCAGGGATGCAAGGATGTAACAATATATGCAAAGCAGTCAATATTATACAGCATATCAACATCATCAACATATGAATGAAGGACAAAAAGCATATGATCCTTTCAACTTGTGCTGAAAAAAAACCCAAATGTTTAGCATCTCTTCATGATGAAAACCCCTCAAAAAACTGGCTATCAAGGGAACATACCTCAACATAATAAAAGCCATATATGACAGAATCACAGCTAGAATCACACTGAATGGAGGAAGACTAAAAGCCTCCCCTCTAAGATTAGGGACATGACAGACACATTGCCCACTTTTACCACTGTTATCAACATAGTACTGGAAGTCTTAGCTAGAACAGTCAAACAAGAGAAAGAGGTAAAAGGCATCCAAATGGGAAAAGAAGGAATCAAATTATCCTTGTTTACAGATGATGTTATCATCTTATATTTGGAAAAACCTAAAGACTCCACCAAAAAGACTATTAGACCTAATAAGCAAATTCAGTAAAGTAGCAGGGTACAAAATGAAAAAGCACAAATCATTAGCATTTCTATATGCTAACAGTGAACAAACTGAAAAAGAAATTTTAACAAGTAGTCCCTTTTACAATAGCCACAGACAAAACTAAGTACCTAAGAATTAATTTAACCAAAGAAGTGAAAGATATCTGCAATAAAAACTATAAAACACTGATGCAAGAAATTGAAGAGGACACCAAAAAATGGAAAAAATATTTTTTGTTCATGAAATGAGAAAATCAATTTCGTTAAAATGTCCATACTACCCAAAGCAATCTACAGATTCAATGCAATCTCTATAAATAACCAATGGCATTCTTCACAGAAATAGAAAAAATAATTTTAAATTTGATAAGAAACCACAAAAGACCCAGAATTGCCAAAGCTATCCTAAGCAAAAAGAATAAAACTCAAGAAATCACATTACCTGACTTCAAATTATACTACAGTAACCAAAACAGCATGATACTGGCAAAAAATAGAAGCACAGACCAGTGAAGCAGAATAGAGAACCCAGAAATAAGTCCATACTTCTACAGTGAACTCATTTTTTACAAAGGTGCCAAGAATATACACTCGAAAAAAATCTCTTTAATAAATGATGCTGGAGAACCTGAATATCCATATACACAAGAATGAAATTACACCCCTATTTCTCACCATATACACATATCAAATCAAAATGGATTAAAAACTTAAATCTAACAGCTCAAACTATGGGAGTACTACAAGAGAACAGGGGACTACTTTTTAAAATTTCTTTTTCAGTTTGTTCACTGTTAGCATATGGAAAGGTTAATGATTTTTGTTTGTTCATTGGGGAAACTCTCCAGGACATTGGTCTGGGCAAAAAATTTCCTGAGCAATACCCCACAAATACAGGCAACCAAAGCAAAAATGGGCAAATGAGCTCACATCAAGTTATAAACCTTTCGCATAGCAAAGGAAACAATCAACAAAGTGAAGAGACTTTCCACAGATTGGGAGAAAATAATTGCAAACTATCCATCTGACAGGGAGTAAGAGCTAGAATATATAAGGAGCTCTAGCAACTCTATAAGAAAAAAAGTCTAATAATCCAATTTTAAAATAAGCAAAATGTCTGAATAGACATTTCTCAAAAGAAGACATACAAATGGCAAATAGGCATATGAAAAGGTGCTTGACATAATTGGTCATCAGAAAAATGCAAATAAAAACTACAGTGAGGTATCTTATCCCAGTTACAATGGCTTTTATCCAAAACACAAGCAATAACAAATGTTGGTGAAGATTTGTTATTGCCTGTCTTTTGGTTAAAGGGGAATCCTCATATGCTGTTGGTGAGAATGTAGGTTAGTACAACCACTATGGAGGACAATTTGGAGGTTCCCCAAAAACTAAAAGAGCTACCATGCGATCCAGCAAGCCCACTCCTAGGTATATACTCAAAAGAAAGGAAATCAGTATATAAAAGAAATACCTGCACTCCCATGCTTATTGCAGCACTATTCACAATAACAAAGATTTGAAAGCAACCTAAGTGTCCATCAACAGATGAATGGATAAAAAGCTGTGGTATGTATACACAATGGAGTGCTATTTAGTCATAAAAAAGAATGAGATCCTGTCATTTGCAACAACATGGATGAAACTGGAGGTCATTATGTTCAGTGAAATAAGTCAGGTGCAGAAAGACGAATTTCACATGTTCTTACTTATTTTGGGGTGCTTAAAATTAAAACAGTTGAACTCATGGAGATAGAGAGTAGAAGATGGTTACCAGAAGTGAGGAGGGTAGTATATGGGGTTGGTTAGTTGGTACGAAAGATATTTAGAAATAATAAGACCTACTATTTGCTAGCAGAACAGGGTGACTATAGTCAGAAACAATTTAATTGTTCATTTCTAAATAACTAAAAGAGCATTACTGGATTATTAGTAACACAAAGAATAAATGTGGAAAGTGATGAATACCTCATTTACCCTGATTATTACACATTGCATACCTGTAGCAAAAATACATACTGTAACCCATAAAATATATACCTACTGTGTACCCACAAAAATTAAAAGCAAAAATAAATTAAAATACATACAGGAAACAACCATACAACTAAGGGAACCAAAAACCAATGTTGGTTGGTCCCTTGAAATTACTAATAACATTGATAAATATTTGGCAAACTTAGAATAAAAAATGAATTAGCCAGATTTGGTGATGCCACCTATAGCCCCAGCTACTAGAGTGGGAGGCTGAGGTGGGAGGATCCAGTGAGCCCAGGAGTTCAATGTTGCAGTGAACTATGATTGTGCACTGCACTCCAGCCTGGGTCATAGAGTGAGACATTGTCTCAAAAAGTGTACATATAAATAAATGTAAAATGAGAGAAGACAGAAATAACCAATATCAGAAATAAAAAAGGAAATTTCACACAAATCCTACAGACATTGAAAATGTTATAAGATTAAGAACTAATTCCTAAAACTGAAATTTTCATGAAATAATCAAATTATTTCATGAAAACATAACTTACTGAAACTGACACCAGAAAAATAGAGAATAAGTTAAAATACAAACACTAATATAGCAAATGAAGAGATTAAGTCAGTAATTAAAATTCCCCATACAACAATAGTTCAAGGCTCACATAGCTTCACTGTTAGTTGTACCAAACATCCGAAGAAAAAAATAATTCTCATTTTGTACAAATATTTCCAGACAATAAACCAGAAAATACACATGCCAACTCATTTCACAAGTTTGGCGTAACCCTGATACCAATATTCATGAATATTATAAGAAAGCAAACTTCCAGAACAATCTCACTCATGAACATCAATAAAAACTTTTTAAACAATGTAACTAACAAATAGAATCCATCAATATATAAAAATGATAATACCTCATGACAAAGTTGGTTTTATTTCAGGAGTATAAGATTGGCTTAATGCTAGAAAAATAAGCAATTTGCAACATTAATGAATTAAATAGTAAAAAAATGATTAATAAATAGTGAAAAAGCATTTGATAAAATTTAACATTCATTCCTGTTTTTAAAACAAACTGAGAATAGAGAGGAATTCCCTTAATCTGATACAGGGAATTTTATCAATCAGAACAAACTAGGTTATGTTTCAATAACAACCAATCCCCAAAATCTTAAGGGCTTAAAACAGTGAATTACTTAAAACATTAAAAATATAGATTTCTGACCTGTGCAACCTGTCTATTGCAGGCTAGCAGCAAGGTTCTGTTCATTGTCATTGCTTGGTGACCCAACCTGATAGTTGTGGTGTGTCCAGTACCACAGGAAGCAAGAGGTCAGAAGGTCCACCCTGGAAGGGGCACATTTCACTTCCACTCACTATTCATCGGCCAGACATAGTCTGGGGCCCATGCAACCTCCACAGGGCCAGAATATGCAATCCTATCAGGGACATTATGAATACATTTTAGAGCCCCTGGATTCTGTTATGTTCCTCTGAAGAGTATAGATTCTAATTCTGGCAGGTGATTAATTAGACACAGACTCCAAACCTTGTCTCCCCCGTGGTAGACAATAGCTGAATTTCTTTCATTTTCAGTTTTTTCATCTTCCAGCTTTTGTTCATCATCATCGGGGAGTACTGGGAATCTCCCCACGTGTGCAGTTGTTAGAGGTCAGCTACTGCAGCGCTTACCTGCGGATTTCAGTTTACACCTTCTGTGAGGCCCTCCCTTCCAAGATCCCCCAATTTTCCACCTGCTCTTCCAGCCCAGAAGTCTCTCTCCAAGTCACTTCACCTGCTTTCTGCTGCTCCAGGCCATACACCTTATCTCTTAGGCAAAAAGCTTTTAACTCACAAACCTTATCAGATGCACTTCCAGATTTTAAGGGCAGACTCCTCTCCAAAGTCAGCCTACTTTAAATTCTTTGGCATGGCTTTCAAGAATTCCCACTATCTGGCTGAAAGTGATGTTTTTGACTTTATTTCATACTTTTTCCCTTCATTTACCCTGTGATCTAGCCAAACCATTTCTCTTTTAGAGCTTGCCTTGCACTTCTCTGATTCTGTGTCTTTGCTCATTTTGCAGAATGTCCCTTCTCACATGCCTGTATGCCTAAACATTAAGTGACCTTCCAAGTCCAGCGCCAATGTGAATTGTTCTGTAAAGCCTCTTCTGATTCTCGTCTCCACTGCCTACCCTCAACTCCAGTCCTATCCCCACTCTGCCTTCCCTCTCCCACATGACTTTATAGCTCCTCTCATGTCACTTAGAACATAATGTTAGAAAGTAATAAATCCCACAGCATCTAATGTCCTGGCTAGTGCACAAGAGATGCAGCAAAATATTTGCAAAATTAATTTAATAAGATACATAACTGCTGCCTGTGCTGAAATCTGTATAGGTGCCATAATCACAAGCACGAAGTGGCCATTTGGGCCTGCCACTGTACTATCTATTCTATAAAAACTGTCTCATAAGACTCTCTCACATGAAACAACAAACGAGGGGTATAAAGATATAGTGCTTTCCATTTATTGGGAGAATTATTTAAGTGGTGAGAGTACATTTCTGTTTATTCGCCTACGTTCTCTCATGTGATTCTCTTATGAGCAGCGACATACATCCGTGAGATGACACTCTAGGAGGAGAGGTGACCCTGCTCGCCAAAGAATGATGGAAATATCACTGATTTGCAAATAGACCGGCCGTGACACAGTGGTGTCATTAAGCTCTAATGAGGTGAGGTCATCCAGCAGTAGAGGGCAGGCGAGCACAGACACAGCTGAAGAAACCTGAGCAACAACATTTTAGCAAGCAAAATATCCTGTTAAGGAACACCCAATGGGAGAAAACACCACCAAGTAAGAATGAAATGAAAGAATCGATATCACAATACAAAAATTATTTTGAGAATTCTGTTTACTTAGAAAGGAGCAAGTATAATTGAAATGCATTACCCTTTACTTATGCTCTAATAGTTTTACTTATCTTGACATTTCCAAGTAAATTATTCTGAACGTGATCATACTTATTTTGAAAGTAATGATTTTTGATTTTAGAAAAACAAGTCTAATCTGTTTAAAGCCATTAAAAAGAGGGGTCTTACTTAGGGTTACTTCAGTTACCAGCGAGATAAAGAAAGTGGTTTCAAGTTGTTTTAGGCAGTAAAGTTTGCCCGGTCACTCGCCAGAGGAAGGCATCACCACCAGGTCTCGCACGTGTGAACAGGGGAATGAGGAAGGGTAATCCAGCCACACATGAAGGAGGTGGCAGAGATGGAGGGAATGGACAGTCTAGCTGTCCCTGCCAGCAAGGCGCAGTACGATAAAAGAGAGAACGAGCTAAATGCATTTTCAAGCAGAATCCACCATGCATGAACTGTCCCTTTCCCATTCTCAAATAAATAAATGAACAAACAAATTCTAGCACCTTCTAGTGTAATGTGATTTTGAGGGGCAAGGGCTCTGAAGCCAGACTACCTAATCAAAATTCCGACTTGACCACATGGCTGCTATCGTACAACTTAACGAGTTGGAGACTCAGAGTCCTGACATAACACTGGGGCAATAATGAGATCCAGCTTGTTGAGCTATTTCAGTGATTAAATGAGCAAATACATAAGGTTACAGATGTTATCACTGTCATTGTTAGCATCATCATCATTCTCTGCCTTAATTATGGCAGTATTTTTTAGTCACCCAGCTAAAGCCGCAGCCTGAGAATCTTCAGTCCTCCTCCCACATGAGGGCTGAGCTGCAGTCAGGAACAGCATTACTGCAGTGCCCCGCTTGCTCTTCAGAAGGTGCCATGAACCTTGCTCCATCCCTATTGGTAGTGGCTTATTCTTTAAGCCAGTGAAGTGCAGGACCCAGCAGGTGTCTTCACTACCTGCTCCAGTCCATGCTGGATTCTGTGTTTGCCGTGTAGCTTTGAACGTTTCTCATGAGCACATGCCAAGTCTGCTGAGCACCAGTATCCCATGCCTGCCAGTGTGCTAGGAGGGTGAGGAGCCTAATCATGCTGAGTGCAGACCGGATCCCAGCTTGCTACAAAGTAGCTGTGTGGTCTCAGGCCACCTAACTCTTTTAAGTGTCCCAGGGCATTAGAAACTGATTGCCCAGAGACATTGTTTTGTTTGTTTGCTTGCTTGCTTTGCTTTTGTTTTTGTTTTTTGAGATGGAATCTTGCTCTGTCACCCAGGCTGGAGTGCAGTGGCATGATCTCAGCTCACTGCAACCTCCGCCTCCCGTGTTCAAGCGATTCTCCTGCCTCAGCCTCCCGAGTACGTGGGACTACAGGCACCCATCACCATGCCAGGCTAATTTTTGTATTTTTAGTAAAGACAGGCTTTCACCATATTGGCTAGGCAGGCCTCGAACTCCTGACCTTGTGATCTGCCCACCTTGGCCTCACAAAATGCCAGGATTACAGCCGTGAGCCACCACGCCTGGCCTGCCCAGATACATTGTGAGGAGTAATGAGATTACACAAATAGAACATTTAGCATGGTGCCAAATCAAGGTGGCAATAAAAGTAAATTATTTTTCTATCCTTGGTTTTCCTTCATGGTCATGTCTCTGCAGGCTTCTAAATTGGGGTCATCAAAAAAATTGATAGATTTGGATTCTGTAACATTCATCCAAGTTACAGTAAAAACTTTAGATGGAAAACTGGACTCAGTCAAATATAGATACATGAGGTATCCCACTCAGGGCTGTACAGGCTGGTACCAAATCATTAGTACATATTACTTGGATACAATTGTTCACACAGTTTAAAAAAGAAGAAGAAGAAGAAAAAGAAGAAGAAGAAGAAGAAGAAGAAGAAGAAGAAGAGGAGGAGGAGGAGGAGGAGGAGGAGGAGGAGGAGGAGGAGGAGGAGGAGGAGGAGGAGGAGGAGGAGGAGGAGGAGGAGGAGGAGGAGAAGGAGAAGGAGAAGGAGAAGGAGAAGGAGAAGGAGAAGGAGAAGGAGAAGGAGAAGGAGAAGGAGAAGGAGAAGGAGAAGGAGAAGGAGAAGGAGAAGGAAGGGAGAAGGGAGAAGGAAGAGCCTAAGTTTTCAACCATTCCTGTACCTTCCCTACAAGGAAAACCGTAGAGGCCTTGCCCAGATGCTTTGCTGATACCGTGTATTTACGATCTTTTTCACGAGTAACTATTAGAATACGTCAGGTCAGCTTGGCTGGCTTATTTCAGAGTGCCCACTCTGGCTCCTGGTAACAACTGCTATTTTCCTAGGAGCTCCTGAATCAGCTGCTCGAATAATCAGTCCTAGAATCATACCAGTTATTGATGTCAGGCTTAGCAGTGTGTACTTTTCAAACTCCTTCTTGGAAACTCGTCTGTTTACCCATCTTGTATTTTGTGCACATTTCTCATCTTGTTTTGTGAAGATCCTGTGCATACTGTGTCTTTCTTTACACGCCGCTACTTCGACTGTCTGAACCCCGTGGAAATTCAGACATCTTTTCTCAACCAGAGGAAGAAACGTAGCAGTCATTCTTAGAACTAGTGGTACATGATGCAGCAGATTGTCATTGGTTTTTACTCTGAAAATGGTGCTCACTCCTTCCTTTGGTCACCCTTTCAGTTTTCACCCCAGTCTTTGCAGATGAACTGAGCCAGCAATTAAGGTACAGAGGAGCAAGGTGCTCCAAAGACACAAACCTGCCTGGTCTTCAGGCAGTGCCACGGTTCTCAAGGGTTTATTCTCAGTTGCTGAGACACGCTCATAGGTGTAAGCAAGTGCAGGCCCAACCTGGGCAGCAAGACTAAAAAGGACAATGTTGGATGACACGAAGCTCAGGTTTCATTCTCTACATCTAGAATGTGGGGGTGTCAAATAGATCACGCCAGGGACTGCCTCATGGAGGCCACTTTGGTAGCTGACTACTTTCATCTACTCAAACAAATAGCATTAATTATGTATCTATATTTAAAACAAAGAGTGTAATGGAAAGAAAGGTCAAACACTTTCACCAAATACTAAATTATATTTTACATCCCTAGAATAATATATTTTGGTCTACCGAAAAATTGAAAAAGAATCAGCCACGTGTAATGGCAAAACTTTGATGGGAAATCTGAATTTTGCATAAAGATAGTTAAATAGCATGTTATGACATTTATATATTTTACATATTTCTGTTTGTGTTGAGAGAAAAATAAATATTTTTTGTATAACATTTACTTCAAGTAGAGAAACTTGAAAACAATAAAGTAAAGAAAAAAGGTGTAAACCTTGCTATAGGCTTACTTCATGGCCATAATAGCTGATCTAAATCCATCATACTTTAATTGCCTAGGAATATGGTAAATCAGGCTGGGTCATATTTACTTATATAGCAATTGGGCTCTGTTATGGAAGGAGAAAAATTTCTACAATTTTGAAATCTAAATTTGGTCTAAAAACATATTTTGAATTTGTTCTATTCTATAAAATAGAAAATCATATGGTTAGCACTCCTGAACTAGCAAAATTTATATCCATTTTAATCTAATTCAGCTAACGCTATAATGGGCCCCAAACCTCAAATATTAATTAAACATTTTAACTTTAGAAAAAATAATACTTGGAATACTATAAGTTACTAGACAAATTCATAAAGATTAAAAGTAGATTCTCAGGGACTAGAGCAGGGGCATGGGGAGTCTTTGCTTAATGGCTACAGAGTTGTGGGTGATGAAAAATTTTTGGAAAAAGATAGTGGTGAGACTTGCACAACATCGTAAATGTAATAAATGCTACTGAATTGTACACTTAAAAAGGTTAAAAGACCTGGTGGCTCATGCCTGTAATACCAACACTTTGGAAGACCAAGGAGGGCAGCAGATCACTTGAACTCAGAACTCTGAGACTAGCATGGGCAACATAGTGAGACCCTGTCTCTCTAAACATAAAAAAAGTTAGCCAGACATGGTTGTGCATGCCTGTAGTTCCAGCTACTCAGGAGGCTGAGGTGACAGGATTGCTTAAGCTCAGGCAGATGAGGATACAGTGAGCTGTGATCACGCCACTGCACTCAGCTGGGGTGACAGAGTAAAACCCTGTCTCAGAAAAAAACGTCTTCTGCTCTCAGCACTATAATACTATATTTTCTTTTAGAATTTGTAGCCTCTTTCATATGATCATAAAAAGGAGAGATAAATATTAGAAAGCAAACACAAATGTAAAATATTTTTGTTAGTATTACATATAAAATTCAACTTATTTCACTCAAATACAATTAGATCAAGTAAGGGAATTAAATAAGTTAGCCCTGTTAGATACAGTGAGTTCCAAATTTCTCTTCAAAGCATCAGTATGCCAGTATGTTCAGTTTCTGTGTTCTTTGTTCTCCATTTTAAAGTTTAACTTCCTCATTCTCTTCATCTCCTTGCCCCTAGTTTCAGTAAACAACTTTCCTGCCAGCCCTAATCAGTCATTCACATCTGTTCCCCTGATCACCTGCTCTTTCCTTAGTCACCCCTGGTCACCTGCTCTGACCTGAATCACCTTTAGTTACCTGTTCCATAACCGTCTTTCCCACCAAAACTGCTCACCCAGCCACTCTGGCTGATATCCCTGCTCTCTTTAAAACAGCCAGTAGGAATTAGCTTAGACAGTGCAGTCCAACCTTAGCCAGTAGGGGAATGATATAGTGGTAGGGGCTACCTGTGTCAGGGATAAGAACCTCTTCCCTTCTCTTGTTCAGGTGTGCTCTTGCCATTGCTCCATCTTCAAGATGCACTCTTCTATAGAAATAAAAATTGCCTTGCTGAGAAAATTTACATTTCAGTGCTATTTCTTTTACAGCACCAAAAAGTTTGCTTCTAACAGCACATTACAAAATAAGTATACAAAGGTTGTATATTTTTATGTATATATTATCAATAACCTTTAGAAAGCATATTGGTATTAAATAATTTTACACAAATAACAGCAAAATATAGAATTCCTTTGAGTATATCTAAAAGTTTTATGCAGGATCAGTGTGAAAAAATACTATGAAGCTTTTCCAAGGAACTTAAAGACAAGAAAATTGAAGAGATATCATGTTCCTAATGAAAATATTCAGTAATAAAGATGGCAATTGTCTTCCAAATTATTCTCTAATTTTACCACAGGGCTAAGCGCATTTTCAATTTGACCTAATTATCTTAAAGTTTGTCTCAAAAGTGAAAGGGTTAAAAATAATTGAGAGAATATTGAGAAAGTATGAGAAAGGGATTGAATTCTCATGTATTACAACACAAAGTTATAATCATTAAGTATAATATGTAATAACAGAAAAAAAATGTGCATAGTATATTAATAATTTTTTAAATAGCAGTTTTAAAAAGTTCTTATCTTTTAGTGGAACAAAATCTTGTGCCTCTATATGCCTGTGGAAAAGGCAGTCCTCTCTGTTAGTATCTCAGTATATAAGTTTCTAGTATTTATTTGGTTTATATTCTGTTTTATAAAATGAGGTCATAGTGCAACTATGCTTTATAATCTACTTCTTTACTCACTTGTGTCTTAAACATTTTCCTATTTTAATCTATTTTTTCTATTAGATGACTAATAATTTTATAATGTTTCATTGTGTGGATATTATAGTTTACTTGAACAATTCATTGTTCTTGAAACATTTAGATTGTTTCTAACTGTGAATAGCACTGGGCTTAGCATTCTTTCCTACAATTCTTTGTGTACATTTGCCTAAAGCCTTGGACTAACTGCCCAGAAGTGAAACTGCTAGGTTAGCTGCTATATGCATTTGCATGACTTTTAGGTACATTACCAAACTGCTCCATAGAAAGGTTGGAATGGTTTATAACGCAGTGTCTATGAGAGCACGTGTTTTCTCTTTTCTCAAACCTGTTTCCAACTGACAGTATTAAATTTTCAACAACTTTGTGTTAATTTAATATTAAAAATTATAGAGTAGTGTTTTGTTAAATTACCAATGCAGTTTGTGAAAGGAAAATATCTTGGGCTCCCAAAATCACTAAGGAAAACTCAAGCTGGAAACTGCTTAGGGCAAACCTGCCTGCCATTCTACTCCAAGTCACTCCTCTGCTCACTGAGATAGGTGCATACCTGATTTGCCTTCTTTGGAGAGACTCATCAGAAACTCAAAAGAATGTAACTGTTTGTGTATCATCTATCTGTGACCTGGAAGCTTCCACCCTGCTTCCAATCTGTCTGCTTTTGCTTTAAGTTTTCCCACCTTTCCAGACCAAACCAATGCACTTCTTACACATATTGATTGATGTCTCATGTCTCCCTAAAATGTGTAAAACCAAGCTGTGCCCGACCACCTTAGGCACATGTTGTTAGGACTTCCTGAGGCTGTGTCATGGGCGCGTCCTCAACTTGGGCAAAATAAACTTCCTAAATTAACTGAGGCCTGTCTCAGATTTTCTGGGTTTCACTAGTTGAACATTCTAGAATCTTAAATGTTTGTTTTCATATATTAATTTGTGCATTGTCTGCTTATGTGCCTTGCCCATTTTTTAATTGGAAGATTCAATCCTTTATTAGATTGTGACAGCTATTTGTATATTAAGGCTATTAATATTTAGAGCCTGTGTCAAAAATATTTTTTAGAATTTTGTTTGCTTTTGCCTTTTGTTTGAGGTTTCTGGTTTAAAAAGAAGCAGAAATGTTTTCTTTTTTCCTGATAGCGCAGTAGTGAATGATATCTAATAGTAGAAAATTTCCTCACTTTGCAAAATATCATAAAATAGTGGGTTTTGTGGCTGAGAAAAGTATACATGTAGCATATAACCATTTAAGATAACTTTTTACCACCTTGACTCTAAAATATTTTCCTTATTCTTCAGCAATTTCTCTATATCTGAAGGCTCTCTCTTGTTTATTATACTTAAAGCCAGTAAACAGTACAATAGAAATCCAATTTTCCAAATAGAAAGGTTCTATTGGTTGATATATAATGTCAGTAGACTCCTCATGTTAGAACCTTTTCAAAACCTTAAATCTTTAGTTCAAAGTCCTCACTTATGTCTTGACAATAGCTTTCAGGCCCATCAACACAAGAATAAATACGTTTCTTCTCTTTCAACCTACAAAATCATATTCTCTTTATACTGTTACCATACTTTTTCAAAGGAATAGAACTTTGTTTCAAAAAAAAATCTTTTTGCTTTAATTCCACTGTGACAGTAAGAACAAAAAGACCTCTGACTTCATGGCATAGCTTAATTCTCTGAGAATGAAGAAGAAAAATAGAGGGACTGAAGAGAAAATGGGCAGTATAAGAAATCCCTGTTAGGCCGGGTGCAGTGGCTCAAGCCTGTAATCCCAGCACTTTGGGAGGCCGAGGCGGGTGGATCACGAGGTCAACAGATCGAGACCATCCTGGTCAACATGGTAAAACCCCGTCTCTACTAAAAATACAAAAAATTAGCTGGGCATGGTGGCACGTGCCTGTAATCCCAGCTACTCAGGAGGCTGAGGCAGGAGAATTGCTTGAACCCAGGAGGTGGAGGTTGCAGTGAGCCGAGATCGCGCCATTGCACTCCAACCTGGGTAACAAGAGTGAAACTCCGTCTCAAAAAAAAATAAATAAATAATAAATCCCTGTTGGATGAAGTTAAGAAGCTTTTAAATAGTGCATGTCCTGGCTTTGTTTCACAGCCACTGCAGAAGTTTTAGAGCCATTACCTGGCCATTTAGGAGGACTTAGAGCCCCATTTTAGATGCCATTACAACAGTTTAGTTCTTGGTCATTGTCGATCCAATAACGTTTATCACGACCGTGTTAATTCAGTCAGGGTTTCCAATAGTTAATATTATTATCCATCGTGAGGGAGATAATTAATGCGTGCCCAAATGATCAATTAGGAATCGCTGATATATAATGCATGCCCAAAACCTAATAAAACACATAAACCTAATAAAAATTTAATGTTAGCGTTACTCATGTATCTCAGGTATATGTGTGTGTGTGTATAAATTTACTTCTTGATATCAGTATATTCTACAGAGCAAGGTTCTTCTCTCACATTGGCAGTATGTCAGCATACCCAGGCTGCTTTGTTGCAGTCTTTGGCGGGCACAGACTAAAAGAACAACACTGGGATGAGCCAGCATCCGTGACCACTATGGTCTCCAGAATCTTTTCTGCAATTACCACATTCAGGCAGTTGTCTCTTTGTTAAATTCTATAGGTTCTCCTACTTATCACTTCAACAGAACAGCTTTCTTGAAAAAAAAACAAAACAAAACCTACAAAATGGAGTGAGGACTCTATGTGCTCAATCATACAATTCTTTTAATATAGAGAGAAATGCAAGCAACACACCCATGTGGTTTTCTTTCTGTGCCTAATTCTTCCTCACTACGCAGTTTTTAAAACATTTAGCTAGATGTAGCTCCGAGTCCTTTTTAAGGAGTGGGATAGGAGGAAGGGATGAATAAAGAGAAAAGAAAGAAACTCAGGATCTCAAACATCTGATTCTGTTTGCTTGGTAAGGCAAGGTTATCCCAGGGATTCTTGAGCTTGGGAAAAATCACTACAGCCTCACCTCCTTTTGTACACACCTCACCTCCATACTTCTTCCCCGCACTTCCAAACTATCTCAAGAAAGACACACTCCCAATGACACATCCAGTCAGGGTAACTTTCTACTAGCTCAGGTCTTGAATGAGACCTGAGCAGCCCTTGAAGTGAAAGAACTCCTTCTTCCCAGGAAGCCAGTCCCTCGTGTGCTGCTTCCTCTCCTGGAAATGCTTCATGTAAATGACATCTACTCAGCCCTGGTGTTTGTTCCTGCAGCTGGGAGCCTTCCCTTAACCCTAGACTAGGCGAGGGACTTGTTTGTCTGCTTAAACACCCTGTCCTTCTTATGTGTAATTGTCACATTTGTCATACTTGTTTAATATTTTCTTCCATACTATTTTATAAACCCCAAGAGGTTGGTCCCATACCTGTCTCATTCATTTCCATCTTTCCAATTCCTAAAACAGTGATGGGCATGTAATGCATATACTCTCAGTAGACATTTGGTGAGGGAAGCCTAAGAAAGTTAAGACGGGTGAAGTGCTTGGTCTGATTCCTGGCACATGGAGGTGCTCACTACATGTCAGCTACAAGTGTTTGAATCGTCGCACCGATCCGCACAGTCTTGAAGCCTAAGCCTGTTGAGCGTCATTGGTAGACCTTTTGAAAAAATGTCAACTGCCCCCAATCCTCAGAACGTTTCTGTCCTCCCAGTTTGATTCGGAAAACTGAGCTTGTCAGTAAGACTCAGTAACCCCTGACATTCTAAAAAGACAAAACAGCTTTTAGATTGGAGATAAGACCAGACAGGGACTCTACTGCTGACTGTGCACCGAGCTACGTGTCCTCTTCCTCCCAACCTTCTCGTGGTACCCTAAAGCCTTGTTCTTGAGAATCTCATGACTCCAGTTTTTAGACTAAATGATAGCATTCTAATTTTAGTTGTTTTTCAGCAGATATGCTTTGTCCTGCAGCGTGTCTAACTGCTGCAGTAATGAGCCAACGGGCTGCTGAGTTCTATGGTTATATTCAGGTTGGTTCCCTGAGTGAAGGCTCAGCCATCTCATTTCATTACATTTGTGTTTACTTTCAAACTAAACAAGAATGGAGTCTGGATTGGACCAGAAGTTGTGGGGGGATCTGAAGTGTTTTCATGCCACAAACCCTGGTTCGTTGGTAGGTGGGGATGAATCTGACCACATTTTTTTTAAACTTCCTAGTGATTCCAGAGGAAATAGCTGTGAAACCACTAAATGATACCTTATATTCTAGGACTTTTAACAGAGGATTCGGTTTAGTTCAAACTAGCCAGGCATGAAGGAAGCACTTAGGATAAGTTTGAACTAAACCAAATTCTCAGTTAAAAGTCCTGGAAAATAAGGTATCATTTAGTGGTTTTGAAGCTATTTCCTCTGGAATCACTAGAAAATTTTTAAAAAATAAACTGAGGTTTCATTCATCTCTTTCAGCAACAAACTAGGGGTTTTGTTATAAAAACCCCTCAGAGCATCTCACAACTTTTGTAGCAAATGGAAGTGGGGAGGGGGCTCTGAGTCCTTTGAGCAGGTGGTGAGATGATCAGACATGCTTGAGGGAGGTTAACCCAGCAGTACCTGGAAGACAGGTTGGGGAAGTGGAAAAAGACAGAAGGAAAAGAGATCTGTTCAAGAGCAGTCCAGTGCTCCAGTGAAGGGGTCCCAAGGACCAGAACCAGAGGAGTGGCAATAAGAATGGAGACCCGGAGGAGAGGAGGTGAGGATGGAGAATGAGACCAGAGGAGAGGAGGTGAGGATAGAGACTGGGACCGGAGAAGAGGAGGTGAGGAAGGAGACCAGTACCAGAGGAGAAGAGGTGAGGAGAGGGGGTAAGGATGAAGACTGGGACTGGAGAGAGGAGGTGAGGACAGAGACCAAGATCAGAGGAGAGAAGGTGAGGATGGAGACTGGCACTTGAGGAGAGGAGGTGAGGATGGAGAGTGAGACCAGAGGAGATAAGGCGAGTATAGAGACCAGGACCAGAGGAGAGGAGGTGAGGATGGAGACCAGGACCAGAGGAGAGGAGGTGAGGATGGATACCAGGACCAGAGGAGAGGAGGTGAGGATGGAGACCAGGACCGGAGGAGAGGAGGTGAGGTCTAGGGTCAAGAGTTCGAAACCAGCCTGGCCAACATGGCGAAACCTTATCTCTACTAAAAATTAAAAAATTAGCCAGGCATGATGGTCCATGCCTATAGTCCCAGCTACTCAGGAAGCTGAGGCAAGAGAATTGCTTAAACCCAAGAGACAGAGGTTGAGGTGAGCCAAGAGCATACGACTGCACTCCAGCCTGGGTAACAGAGTGAGAGTCTGTCTCAAAAAAAAAAAAAAAACAAGAAGAAGAATAAGAGGAGGAGGAGGTGAATATGGAGAGCAGGACTGAAGAAAAGGAGGTGAGGATAGAGACTGGGACCAGAGGAGAAAAGGTAAGGACAGAGACCAGGACCAGGGGAGAGGAGGTGAGGACGGAGACCAGGAGCAGGAGAGAGGAGGTGAGGACGGAGACCAGGACCAGGGGAGAGGAGGGGAGGACGGAGACCAGGACCAGGGGAGAGGAGGGGAGGATGGAGACCAGGACCAGGGGAGAGGAGGGGAGGACGGAGACCAGGACCAGGGGAGAGGAGGGGAGGATGGAGAGGGAGACACCAATTCAAGAGATACTGCAAAAGGAAAACCAGATGATTTCGTAATGTGCAGAATGCAAAGGAAGAGAAACAGAGTTTGACCTGGAATGCCTAGAAACAAGATTTATCTTTACTAAATGTTAGGAACAAAGGGAAGAAAAGAAAGTTTGAGGGTAATCTGAGTCTTTGGAACTAACTGAATTTGAGGTTCTGGCAAGATCCATGCTGATGGAAACGCGAGCTGGAGTTCAAGAACAATGTCAGGACTGCCACAGAGATGTATTGACCAACGCAGCATTTCTTTTTATAGCCTGGGTCGTTTGGTCCCTCCACAGTGGCATATGCTTTAAGGTCATAGTCAATCCTTTCCACGAGAAGGTAGAACATGTTACAAATAAGAGCCTTTGACTTCTTCTTGGAGTCATCTGAGGCATCACATTTGATTAATCGCACTTTTGACCTTCTGTAATAGAGGTTTTATCTGGCTCTTCTACTTAAACCATGGTACTTTCAGTCATCCTAGAAAACACGTAACAGGCTCCCATGATTGAAGAAACTGGGGCCAAGAAAGTGCCAGTGAGTTGGCCGGGCTCACACAGCCAGTTATCAGCATCCTGATTCCTGACTCCCTGCACTTCCCACTGGGGCAAATGGTGCTTTACAGCCCCTACCTGGTGGCGTCTCTTGCTCTGTCTCTGCAGTACAGCTTGTTGCTTTGCACTCAGAACTGTTCTTTAAAACACAGATATTCCTGTGGTCTCTTATAGCTTACGTGTTGATTCCTTCTAACTGAACTTCTAAAAATGTTGCTTTTCTTCCCTACCTTTTTCAGGGCCTAAATATAATCACTTTATGTTTAGTTATACCAAGAACATTCTCGGCGTTTGTAACCAACCTGTAGTTTCGAATACCATGCCCAACCCTCCTTCTTAAGTAAATGTTTGTTCCATGTTAATGATTTTAAGAATGGAATGGATTGTCACACAAGAGATTGTCGCATAAAAATGTGTCTGCTGTCAACCTTCATGGGTTCCTTTAACTCCAGCGACACGAAGTGATCTTTTGTCTTTCACACGGCTTACCCAACTCAGAGTCCCGGCCTCTTCCATGAGGGGAAAATGAGCTGCATTCTTAGGGCTGGTGAGAAATCAGTGCAAGTGCGGAGAACAAACAGCAATCACACAAGATTCCGTTGAAAACATTACGGTTGCAATGTGTCATTCAAAGCTGTCCTAATACAGGCCCGCTGGTCCCCAGTAGAGCACAGCTGAATTAAAGGCAACCACAAGACACCTTTGCCTTAACCTTCTAGAATTGATGCTTTATATGAAACGATTTCCTGCTTGTTCCTTCTTTTACCTTATAGATGCCTTGAACCTTCGAAACCGACAGGTCATCTGTGTCACTCTCAAGGTCCTCCAGCATCTAGTTGTGTCAGCTGAGATGGTGGGCGAGGCCTTGGTGCCCTATTACCGTCAAATCCTCCCCGTCCTGAACATCTTTAAGAATATGAATGGTGAGTGAGCCCACAAGTCTAAATGTCTTTTAAGCCCTTAAAAAAGTGGGGGGAGTGGTTTCAAGTAGAGGTAATTAGCATCACGTTTAGGATTTATCATTGCGTATAAACCATGATCCATTTGGAGACCTAAATAGCATATTCCCACCCCTTCTCCAGCTACTCTCGAGGGAAACAGTAAAATTGACAATTTCATTTATGACTCCTCCCGTATAGCTTACTTACTCAGCACAGAAGCGCTGAAGCAGTTCTACAAGCTTCCAATAATTAAATTGTGAAGTTTCTTTAATGGTCCTTCGAATACATTAGTAGGTTTTGAGTTTGTTCTTTTTCTTCATAGTGATTCTACCTTTAGATACTTCCCGTTACAATTTTAGTCAGTTTTTTTCCATTGGTTTAAGATATATTTTTAAGCACTATTGTTAAAACCTGGTAAGTGGTTTGGATGATTCATTTATTTTTCATAGTATTGTTCTGTAAGCTTTGGAAAACACAGATGAATTCAGATAGCTCTATTTTACCCTAACAAAGAAAATAGCAAGCTTTTGCTGACCCTTGGCAGGTTCATTAGGAGTGTGATTTCCTTGAAGTCTAATTTTCCTTTTTGCTGTTACCTTTGAAGTCCCATGCTCCTCATATGCATAGTAGAAGTTAACATTCAAGTTCTTTCCTGACAGTGGGATCAATAAGTTATCGATTTAATGGAGCACTGCATGAAACTTTTGTAACATGATCTGCTCATCACATATTCAAGAAAAAAAAATCAGACAAAAATCAAACATCATATATTCAAGAAAAAAATCAAAAAACTGAGTTTATGGCAGCTCCTGCCACAAACAGACTTTTGTTTGGAATCACAATTTTTTATGTTATTATTTGATGGCTGTTATGCATGCTCCAGGCATAGATATTCAGGAAATCATGGAATTCTCAAAAAGCCTTTAGTTCTCTTTCGATAGTAGAACCCACTTCTGTGTTTAATATTATATGTATTTAGAAAAGGACTTCGAACTGGAGTTATAAGAGTTTATGAATGCTTGTAACGGAGTGCTTGCAGAGGTATCCTATTCAAATTATCTGAAGAGCTGTGGGTAATGTGGTGGATGTTCAAATCCGTTTATGCAAGATGGTTAGCCTTTAAGCAGAGTAAATACTTTTGGAAAGTACTTATTTAAATATTTTTCATATATAGTTCCTATTTTTACCATAGAGTAGCAGCAAATATCCATAAAGTTATAGAAAAGTCCAGATGTGGTCCCTAAAAGCAACTGTAACTGCACACCTTATATTTAGATTCTAGGAACTTGGAGATAGAGATGAAGAAGTTCTGATAGAGACGGTAGCATTATTAAGGAGATGGAAGCATCAGGGAACAGCCACCCACAAGTCTTAGTTAACATTTTTGAAATGTGCCATTTGCCAAGACTTCCCCAATAAGCCTCGTGTAAACCTATGATGCATGTACTATTACTATTTCCGTTTAACTCTTATAAAAGTGGCCCTCTCTTAGCTCTTATCCCACGTGACCATTTGTTTCTGTACTTGACGGTCATGGAAGATGAGCCTAGCACATTTCCCCTTTCTTGCCCGAGGATCTAGGAACAGGGAGCTACTGTAACGCTGCTGTAATGCTTTTATTGGTCTCACAGTAAAAGCTAGAAATTATATCTAAACATCATTCTGTATCTCTGTATAAAAGCAGAAAATCAGTGATGTTCCAAGGACAATTGGAATCTTTCTTTATCCTCAAGGAAATCTATAAAGATGGATAAATATTGCTGCCACAAAGACAGATAAACCTCGTTGGGAGCGCTAGACTATTAAACAAAACAATTGGTTTCTGCTGCTTCCTCATTATATTTTTTTCTTTAAATCTTTAACTCACAGGTGTTCATATGCTTAGCAAAGAAAGTGGTTGACTTTAAGAATGAATCCCTATTAAGATTTTATCAGGGCGGGGAATTTAAAGTTCATACTATAGTCCTTAATTGGTTCCAAACTCACTAATTCTTTTGGAGTCTTTCTAAATGCATGCATCAGGAATTCTACATTTAAATCATTTTTCTGCTTAACATTTTTCTGACATTTGAAGGGAAAAATATTAGCTTCAGCTTCATTTTCTACTTATCTTAGAAACCTGTCACAACAATGCCAGCCTGCAGTTTGCTGTACTTTCAGAGGGTCCTATTACAGAATTGGAGCATTCTAACTATAGAAACTTAAAACTGATCCCCAAAGTAGCTATGTTACCCTAGATCCAATTCTTTCAGAAAAAGCTTATCACAAGATTTTCAGTTATGTTAGAATTTTCATTAGAAAAATGATTTAGCTTGGCTGGGCGCGGTGGCTCACGCCTGTAATCCCAGCACTTTGGGAGGCCGAGGTGGGTGGATCACGAGGTCAAGAGATCGAGACCAACCTGGTCAACATGGAGAAACCCCATCTCTACTCAAAATACAAAAAATTAGCTGGGCATGGTGGCATGTGCCTGTAATCCCAGCCACTCAGGAGGCTGAGGCAGGAGAATTGCTTGAACCCAGGAGACAGAGGTTGCAGTGAGCCAAGATCGCGCCATTGCACTCCAGCCTGGGTAACAAGAGCGAAACTCCATCTCAAAAACAACAACAACAAAAAAAAATAAATAAATAAATAACATTTTAATAAATCCTGCTTTATGTATAGATCACAAAATTATATGTAAGCAGATATCCTTAGTAACAGATATAATATTTACAATTAAAATTATATTAGAAGTTGTTCATATGTAATGTTAAAAAAACTCATTCTGAATTTCAATATATTTGAGAACAATTTCACATTTCTGTATTTCCTCTGTTTTCTATTTGTCTTTTATGTAAATCAATGTCTCGTTAAACTCAGATTCAAAATATTTATTTCAAGTTCCACTACAAAATCCTTTTTAGAATGAGACCAGATACAAGTGACAAAAAAAAGAATGAGAGAAAATATTCTTTCAAATAAAATGACCCTGTCTGTCTGTCAGTATCCCCTAAAGTGCAAACATTTGATCAAGTCTACTGCCTGACGTTTTTCTTTTTCAATCTCTCCTGTTTTAATGTCACAAGAACTTCCTCTGAAATAAGCCATGGGGGCTGCATAGCCAGGGCCCTGGACATTGTGGCACCTGCCCATGTGAGGAGCCCATGCTTCCAGTCTTTTCAGGGACTAATTGGAAATCAAGTAGGGCAAGGAGGAACAGTCTGTGCTCACAGCACCAATTCAGGCCCCATCTACACGACCATCACAACGAAAACTTAGAACCAGCCCCCCTAGATCCTTCTTTTTCTAGAAGAGAGAGCGGCTGTATACTCTTGTGTATTAGTAATACTTTTCAGAGTTTAATTCAGCTATAGTTAAAACAAGAACAGATAAATTGAGATGTGAATGGTAGTGTAGAATAAACAGGAACGTTTTGGAGCCAGAAGACATGTGACCTCAGCAAATCCCTTAAAGTCTCTAATCATAAATTTTTCTATCTATATAAAAAATGTATAACAACAACTTTTCATTAGGATGGGCATCATAAGAGACAGTGTCTTCTGGGCACCTTCACACGGAGCCTGTCCGTGACTGGGTATTAATGAGATACCCATTATAATTATACAAAGTTATATACCTACACAATATCATACACACAGAGTAGTATATATTATAGAAGAATATCGCACTATATGAATTGTTATGTAACAACATAGCCAGGCAACTGAAAGTGTTGTGTGTGACCTGTCACACTCGCTTGTTGGGTGACCTGTCACTTGGCCCTCCGTGAGCCTGTGAAGGTCACGTGGCCTCCTGGTCTCACCGGCTGTGTCAGTGCCTTTGCTTCAAATGGTTCATTTTGTCTCTAATTGCCAAATGCAGGGTGAGCGGCCAAATCAGTTAAAAGACTCAGATTCGCTCACTGGTAACAGGTTTTCAAATCTGTCCTTTCCTGGCATAACCTTTCAGCTTGAATATGTGACCCATGTTTAGGGAGCATCGTATTTAAAAAAGAGAGCGCTCTCTCTGGCACAGACAAGGAAATCCTGGACCAAAGCCCTCTTCGGAACAACCAGACTGGTATCTAAGCTTTTGAGCTTGTCTCCTTGCATTCTAAACAGTGAATTTTGGATGTAAAACATGCTGTGTTTCCAGTGACTGCTTTGAGGGGAAAGAGAAAGAGGAGTTTCTATAAAATACTCCTTGAATGCATTTGTCATACAGCCAATAGCAATTTATTCTTTCCTCTGTTCTTTCACAAATGTTATTAAAGGTTACAGAAAATTAAAACAATAGGAATCTTCAATTTATAGCTTTCAGAGATGAAACTACAAAATTAATGATGCAGAATATTACATTTGAGAAGCATGAGCCAATAAATGGCATTAAAGCATTTACAGCTGGAATACGGGCTCTGCCAGCAGATTGGAGCTCTCCTGTAGGCCTGTTTACTGTATTTTGGTTCATTTCTAACAGTACCCATAGTTCTGAAACAGTCCCTACCTAAGACTTCAGACTCCAGATCTGATACTCTGATAGTGTCATAAATTTACATCATGAAATATGCAAAATTAAACATAATAATGAAATATCATGTCCCCACATTTGTAGAACTCAAATAGCTTGGCTTTATCTAAGATAAATCTAAGACGTATACCATTATAGACTAATTAAAAGTCTATTAAATAGACTTAAATTTTTAATTAAGATTCAGGCACATTAAAACATAGGGAATGAGGATGCCTGAAGTTTGCAAAATGTTAGGATGTTTGTACCGGGTAACTTAAATGGCTTTGACCTGTAACTTAAATGGCTTCTAAAAAATGGGAATAATTATTTTACGCTGATCATCTTTTAAAACAACTTCTAATGAGAACCTAAGCCTTGTAAGTCAACCTGATGCAAACCCTCCTTGATAACCCTCCTTGATATTCGTGTGAATTCCATGGGACCAATTCTCATGCTGTTTTCAAGCGTTAATGAACTTCTAGGAACGGATTGTTTACCAAACAACTACAACAACAAAACTCCCGTTTCTCTGTCTCAGAGTTGATATATATAAATGCCATTTCTCCTCACAGACATTTAAATTTAATTTTGAAATTAAGGTTCATTCCCCATGGAATTCGAACAATTTTGAGTTCATGATTTACATCTTAGAAATGTGCTTCAAGTTCCTTTGAAATCGTTAAATGTATTAAATTTGACCATGAGATTATCCTAAATTCATTGAGGAAATTATTAGAACTATTGCCACCCACATTTCTGAAAGTTAGATTTGGAATTGTCATTCATATATCTAGTCTCTCTGAGCACTTCCTCCACGCTGACTTAACTTATTCGTCTACAGAATATCCTAGGATCATAAAGTTGGAAGATCTGTGTAGGGGTCCTTTGGTCTGAGAGTATCTCCAATTTACCAAACTATACAATCATTACTTCCACAAAGGCCAGATGTTTGTGTTGGTCTTTCCTTTTCTTATGTGGAGTTTGGCACACCTAATAGAATTAGGTGCCTGATATGTGCTTGTGTGAAATTAGTTCACTAACTCGGCCTACACAACTAGTACTTACTTCTTGCATCTTGTCCAAGCAGCCTCACTGCTTCATGGGGCAGCCTGCTCTACTTCCAAAGAGAAGCGCACCTCCTGTTTTGAAATGAAATCTACACCTAACATTTCCATCTGGTTTACCTCTCACGTCTAAACTACACAGCACAATGGTTAATCCTTTCCCACATAGCAAGCCCTTGGGAAATGATAGAAAACTTTCCTTCCTCCTTGGTATTTACTTCTCCAAGTGCAATATCCCTACTTCTTCCAAGTATTCTCTATAAGCAGAGCTCCAAACCCTGGAAAATCTTTGGGAATGGGGACGGAGGACTCATTTCTACAGAAACAGATGGCTGCGCAGTGATCAAAGAGGGCAGCCCGGGACAGCAGATGGTCCTGGGGAGGGCTCAGGCTTGCCTCCCTCACCTGATGCCCGGACCTGTGGTCAGCCCATAAAGACCTCTTTACTATGGTGAAACCTACACATGCTTATGCAGTTAAATATCTCTCCTCTTCACTGAGATTGCTACATTTGAGTCCATTTTCAACCCAAAGCCACTTGTAAAAAGCAACATCGGAGGAGTGGGGGCAGTCACAAACTGTAAATTACGTCTGTCTCCGTGTGCTCTTCTCTGTAGACCTCCCTGGTTGCGCCTGCCCGGAGGGAAGGATGATCTGAGTTGTCTGTCTGTAACCTGGTAGGGCGATGACTGATTCAGTTCTGAAGGCTGGGTCTTAGCTTCCTGGAGCCACATAACTAATTGCCCTACACGGAGTGGCTTCAACAACAGGTGTATTGTCTCCCAGTTCTGGAGGCTACAAGTTAAAGATGAAGGTGCGGACGGGGCCAGCTCTCACTGCAGCTCCAGGGAAGCCTCCTTCCTGCTGCTTCTGGCTTCTGGAGGTGCCAGCTGTCCTTGGCTGTGGGTGATGTGTCACTCCAGTCCCAACCCTTCATGTGGCCTTTTTTCCTGTGCATGTCTCTCTGTCTCTTCTCCTCCTCCTGTGAAAATACCAGCCCTCATAAGGGTCAGATTATTGGGCCACCCTACTCCAGTACTCCAGTATGACTTTATCTTAACTACTTATGTTGGCAATGATCTTATTTCCAAGTAAGGCCACATCCTAAGGTTCTGGAAAAGACAAGAATTTGGGGGAAACACGGTTCAGTCCAGACGATATACCTCTTTCCTATGCTGTGTGGAGATAAAATCTCATTTTTGATGAATAAAGTTAGAGGTTTCATGTTCCTTTCACTTCCTCACATTGCCGTAGGTACTGATACGGAGCCTGCTCTGCACAGCCTAATGAAAACCTCTTCCAACAACAGCAAAAATGTCATACCGTTTCCTTTCAGCAGGAAGGTTTGTTTAGTTGAGAAAGAAAATGGACCTGGGTAGGTTTTGAGTTGGGGAGATGTCTGGGAATTGGTTTTTCTTCTTCTTCAGTACTGCCGCAAACTAACCAGCAATGGAAGCTCACATTTTCAACAGCTTCGCTCGGGGAACTAGTGAAATCCCAACCTCTTTCCACTGTGTCCTGTTTTCGATTGGCCCTTATACTTGCAGTTTCTCTGTACAAGTCTTTCCAAAGTGCTGTGGCCCAGTTTCTTCTGGGCATCCCCATCTCACCAGCATCTGGCTTTACCACTGTCCCCACCTGTGCAACTTTACCTGAAGGGATCAGGCTGTCAGGAGGATACTGAGTTGCAGACGGGTTCATGGCCCAGGCACATCCCCATTGTTACTGGACCAAGGGTAAATGTGGTATGTTTAGAATGGCTTGTGTAGGAGACTCCCATTCATTGAAAGGTGTTGACAAAGAGTCCAACTCTGTAAAATAGTGAAAGAGGTTTATTCTGAGCCAAATACGAGTGACCATGACCCAAGGCACAGTCTCAGGAGGTCCTCACAGTGTGTGCCCAAGGTGCTTGGGTTCAGCTTGGCTTTTACATGTTTTAGGGAGACATGAGTCATGGATCCGGATGTGTGGGGCATACATTGGCTTGGTCCAGAAGGTGGTAGTTTACAGGCCACAGGTGGACTCAATGACTTCCTGACTGGCAGTTGGTTGAAAGAGTCAAGTTATTGTCTAAAGACCCAGAATCAACAGAAAAGAGAGTCTGGGTCAAGAAAAAGGGTTGTAGAAACCCGGTTTCTTATTATGTAGATGAAGTCTCATAGGTAGGACCCTTAGAGAAAATAAGTTGGCAAATATTTCCTAATCAGAGCCTTAAAAGATGCTGACACTCAGTAAATTTCTTCGGGATTGGGAGGGCCTGAAGGCGGAAAGATCTATTATGTTAACAGAGATTCTTTACAGATACAACTTTCCCTCCACAAAAGACTTTTCAGCCCATTTCAAAATATGGCAAAAAAAAAAAGCATATTTTGGGGGGAAAGATTTTGATTTTCTTCTTTGTCTGTCATGTGAGGTTATGCCAGAGTCAGGCTGGAAAGTAAAACAAATAATTTAGGGTTAAATGAAACCCCTCTGGTGAGATTTTTTTGGTTTGTGGAGCATGACTCCCCAGACCCCTCAGGTAGGAATTTGCACAAGAGAAGTAAAAAGTCAGCGTTCCGCCCTCAGAGGGAACTGCAGTATGGGAACGGCAGCTCAGGACAGAGCTGGCACTGACACTGGTGCCCCTGCCTGGGTGTGGAATGGGCCATGTGATCTGAAGCCTGCTTCTCAGCCTGAGAGCCGTCCTGCAGCCGGAGACCCCTGGGAGACACGTCTGCTCTTCCCTCCAGATCCACATTCAGACATCAGGTCCTTTCAGCAACCTCCCCTGACTCCACCGCCACTAGCAGAACAGAGGACTCTCCCCTCTGGTTATTCTCCGTCTGCCTTGCTGGGTAGAGGTCCTGTTTCTTGCATCTCTCCTTACCAGGCCGGAGGGCCCAGCTGCTGGGTGACAGTCGGGATGACTGGCTATTGGCTGGACCTGTTTCCAAAGCCATGTTTGAAGTGTATGCTTTTGTTACAGGAAAGGGGTCCCGATACAGATCCAAAGAGAGGGTTTTTGGGTCTCACACAGAAAGAATTCCAGGAAAGTCCATAGAATAAAGTGAAAACAAGTTTGTTAGGGAAGTAAAGGAATGAAGAATGACTACTGCACAGACAGAGCAGCCCGAGGGCTGCCGGTTGCCCATTTTTATGGTTATTTCTTGATAATGTGCTAAGCAAGGGGTGGATTATTCATGCCCCCCTTTTTAGACCATATAGGGTAACTTCCAGACGTTGCCATGGCATCTGTAAACTGTCATGGCACTGGTGGGAGTGTAGCAGTGAAGACGACCTGAGGTCACTGTCATCGCCATCTTGGTTTGGGTGGGTTTGGGTTGGCTTCTTTCCTGCAACCTGTTTCATCAGCAAGGCCTTTGTGACCTGTGTCTTCTGCGGACCTCCTATCTCGTCCTGTGACTTAGAATGCCTTCACTGTCTGGGCATGCGTCCAGTAGGGATCAGCCTCATTTTACGCAGCTCCTATTTAAGATGGGGTGGCTCTGGTTTAAACGCCTGACACTTTGTCACCCCTCCACCCCTCCGCAGCACCCCAACAAGGATCCACAGACAAAATGGCTGGATTACAGTGGGTTTCCAGTGCTTGACCGGTGATAGCACTCCTGCTAGCTGGGAACTGGCACATTTCCCAATGAGAGATTGCCACCAATTCGGCTAAGGCCTTATAGATCTGCCTAGAGAAATCTGTAGAATATACTTTAATGTATTTAAATGCTCAAGATGGGCCCCAAGTGAACAGGCATGGAGATACTCGGCCAAGAGAAAACAGCGTTCTTTTCTATTTATGCAACAGAAAGTTTTACTTAATCTGAGCAAGAAAGCAAATAGCAGTTTCTAAAGCTTTAATTTAAGGAGGCTTCTCTATGCAGTCAGTTCATAATTTGTACTTTTCAAGTCCCCTGAAATATCACCTGTTCTGGATTTGCTGATAATTAAGGGTTCATTCTCATTTTCCTTTATATGCAAATCTTTAATGGGCACCAACGAATGACTTTTTAAAGGTCTCTTTGTGGACATTGCAGAGAAAATAAGAATGTCACCAAGTCTAATTGTTATGTTGAATATCATTATTCATGCCATCATTAAAAGGTCCATTGAAAGGGGGTAAGAGACAAAAGCTAAGCTTGATTGGGTGGAGGAGCCTTTCCCTGCCGCTGGGGACCCCTCACCGGGATAGGTAATGAGGGTGAGTCAATTGCTCTGCGCTCCCCTGAGTTCCCAGGTGCTTTCAATCACGGGGGCTCTTCTGGAGACTGATGGGGACCCGGAGCTTGCTTCACCCTCAGACCTTCTCTCCCGGCCCAGCACAGACAGGCTCCCGGGCTAGGAGCTCGCAGTGGGACTGTCGTGTCGCCTCGCCTCTCCCGGCCTCCGTGTAGGAATTCCCCACTGCCAAGGTCAGGGGGCCGGAGTGATGCAGGAGCCATGTGCTGTGCACTGAACACCCGGGCCCTTTGCCCGGCCCCTAGCCCTGCTGCGCTGGCCCCTCCATTCTGCACTGGAGGGAAGGCCCAGGCCTGCGTGCCCAGACCCTGGGGACTCCTTCAGGGTGCTCAAGAGAGTTCCAGCTGCCAGGTCAGGAGCAGAGCACAGCCAGGCGCCCTCCGAGGACACCAAGGCACGTCCTGCTAACCCTCCAGCGCCTGGCCAGTTCCTCGCTACTTCTAAAGCAGTTCTGCTGCCAGCGGCCCCCACACGTGCCTGGATCCACAGCTCACCCAGGTCGAGGGGCCCCGTGTCAGCCCCCTGCCACACATGCAGTTTGCTTTCTCCAAATAGGAAACTGTTGGAGACAGGTTCCACTTCGTATGAAATCAGCTTTCCATTTTATTGCCTTTCTTAAAAATCTGTAATTTTGACTTTGACAGAATGGAATATGAATGGCTCAGAATAAGCTTAACCATCAGTGCAGGTGGAGCTGAAAAATACAGTGGACATAGTCCCCAGAAAAACTGCAGATATTATTGATATTTTCTTGCTTGCCTGCTTTCTGCATTATATTCTCATGTACCTCTTGAATTAATGTTCCAAGTAATAAAGAAAAAAGGTAATGATGGCAACGTTATTATGACCGAGTTCTGTTGAGAGCACTCTCTAAGATCAATTTACTTTTTTTGCTCTTAAATGCAGTACTTTAATATGAGCTCTGGTGAGCATATTTACATTCATTTTGAGGTGGTCATGCAATGAAATTAAAAATCACTCTCCATTCAACGACTTCTAATTTAGATTTTGCATACCGACTACGACTCTGCCTCTGCTCCCCACAAAAAAACCTACATTTCATCATAAGTTCAAGTATTGAAGTTGTCTTTACTACAAACTAGAAAACTAATGATACGATACGAAAATTTTAAAAACAAGAATGTAAGGGACCATGATGACAGGATTATTGCCCGGTGATTTTCGCACTATTTTAACAGAAATCATTGAGTGTTACATATGTGTGTGTCTTTATTTATTATAAATATGGCAAACAACCACCTAAGCAAATGGCTTAGACGTTGTTCTGTCTGGAAGTGTATTTTGTCCTCCCAAAGTTTCTTATAAGCTGTGAGTGTAGGATAATGATATTCACAGACAATCAGTATCTTTTCTATTTTTTTGATGGCCAACTAGAATTTCTAAAAGAATTCTGTTAGGACCAAAGGCAACCATGGAGTGAGGAGAAGGAGTGTGATGTTGGGCCTGTAAAAGCCTGCTTTCTTCATGTACCTGCTGCTGAGCTAGCCCCTGACTGCTCTCACCTTAAGCCTGGTTGCTCTACCTCCACAAAAACGAATGCACCAGGCTAACTCCAAAAGCATTAGAGAGCAATGTGGTTTTTATGAAAATTTTTTGGGGGGGATGCCAAAGAGAGACCCACATAGTACATCCTTCATTGATTCATTTTAAAAAAAAAGTTGAGTGCTTACTACATGCCAACACAGCAAAATACCCTAAAAAATCTTTTAAAAAGAGAAGATATCCGGCCACGCAGTCACTTTCCGTTTACCAAGTCCCTCAAAGACTTCCCCAGAGTCTCGCCCGGTGAATCTGAATCAGTGAGTACAGCCATGGAAGGCCCAAGGGGTGAAGGAGGTTTCCACCACCATCAGGAAACAAGCAGGTCTAGAAAAGGATGGGAACCTTGCCACACATGGACGCCGTCCTGCCGACTTCACCTTCCTTCTAACCATGCATCCTTACCTTCTACTCCTCTTTTTAATAACCTGACTCTAAAGTCAGTGTATAACTTGGAACAGTAAAATCCAGCATGGATGACAGACTTACTGAGATTGTTAAACGGCAAAAAGAGTGCCATCTTGACTTAATGCGCTCTCTTACCTAATGAAACAGTGAAAAACTGCAATCCAATTGCATATTTTCCACCATCACCATAATCCTCTTGCAGAAGAGTAGGAAAGTCAGCTTCATCAGTGCTACTAACATGCTCTGCATCCTGGGAAGATCCCAGGAAGAATCTCCCTCTCTGGGCTACCTCCAAATATTGTCCATCAGGTCTCTCATGAAATTTCCAAGAGTGCTCGCTTCGGCAGCACATATACGAAATTTCTAAGAGCATTTTTTTTTCCAGATCTTAGGTAGGAGCTGCAATGTATATACTTTTTGCCAAATCTTTGCTAAGGACCACACGATGGTATGTATGTGGTGCTTATAAACCCAACCAAAACACATTAGAGACCATTTGTCCTGAAGCTACCAACTGACTGGATTTGGGAGTCCACCCGAATGTGTATGACATATGATCAGGGAGGATGACACATCACCTGGTGCATTTCCCATCATCAGGCTGCCTGATAGGTCCAGTCTTGTTCTAATCTAATAGGCCTGTGAGATCAAACAGCAATGAGCTGGAAGCTAGGGTTTATTTATTTATTTGTTTGTTTTAATGTATGTATTGTTACTAGAATGTAAATTCCATGAAGGCAGGGATTTTTGTCTTTTTTTTTCTGCTTTATCACCAGCAATTGTTCTTAGCAGTTCCTGAGATCAGTGAATATTTGCTGAATGGGTGGATGGATGGAGAGTGTGTTGGTTTTCTATTGTTGCAAATATTATCTCACAGTTCTGCAGATCAGAAATCCAGCAGACTCAGCAGACTAGATTCTAATCTGATTAGAATCTAGTAAGGCTGGATTAAAGTGTCAGTTGCCCTGTGTTGCTTGTAGAGATTCTGAGGAAGAATCTACTTCTAGGCTCATCCCAGGTGTTGATAGAACTGAGTTCTATGGTTGCAGGACTGAGGTCTCCATTTCCTGGCTGGCTGTCAGCAGTGGGGAGCTCACAACTGCTAGAGGCAGCTCACGTTCCCTGGCCCGTGGCCATCTCACCTTCAAAGCCAGCACTGGAGGGCTTCCTATCATTCGGCCTCCCCTTCTGCCACATCTCATCTGCCTTCCTCTTCTGCTTTCAAGGGCTCATGTGATTCCCACCCAGGTAACAAAGAGTACTACTCAAGCAGAGTATTTAACCTTCTAAGTTTGTTCCACTTTTTTTGTTGTTACAAGGCATGGACAATAATCCCTTGTTTTAAGGTCAGCAAATTAGTAACCTTGATTTCATTTGCAAAGTCCTTTCACAACAATGCCATGATTAGTGTTTGACCAAATAATAAAGAGACAGAAATATTGGAGAGACACATTTAGAATTAAGATTGGGGATGAAGTCACCCAAAAACTGATGCCTGGATGACCATGACTAGGAGCTCAAAGTACTTTTTCAAGAGGATACAAAATTAACTCCAACATGTAGTGAAGGTAGCACAGCTCAACACTCCCAAATTAGTCAGAGAAGACTGACGATGTGTAAAACCTTGAATGGGCATGACAAAACACAGGGCTTAAAGATTTTCATTGTCCTTTCCAACTTGAATCATGTTATCTAATGATTCAGTGATTGATATATAAGCAGAGAATAAAATCAGGAAGTTCAACATGTCTTTCAGCACAGTGATACAACAATAGTATGCCTCGTAAAATTCCAGTAAGGTCTCAGCCAATGGTGCCCTCTGTCCCAATGTATGGCTTCCTGTTACAGACAGTATGTATCATTTCCTGAGTAATTACATCAACATTACCTAAAATCCCATGGGCCAGCAATAGAAAAGACAGGAAGGTATTATTTTTGGAGTTGTTATTCTTACTTTACAGATGAAAAAGCTGAGCATTGGATCAAATGACTTGCCCAAGGTCATAGGACAGGAATAAACCAAAGCCAGCACCCAATAAATTAGCAGGTCCTCCTTCCAAACATGAGTACCTACTCTGGAAATGTAAATTGACTTGCCAGAAATAGCATTTCTAAGGTAATTCTGATCAAAAGATTTCTTTTATTTAAGATACTGAACTAAATGGAAGTTTTATTGATCCACTTTAACAACTATTATATGCTGGCAGATCAAAGTAGCTGTTGCTGATCTTCACAAATTCTTATGCGTTATGAAGCAAAAATGTTTTCATATCATCAATTTCTATTGTGGAGTAGTGATCAAAAATACCTTGAGAAAAACTCTAAACACAGAAAACGATCAGCAAGTTCACCTAATTAAAAACATCAGTCTTCTAACTTGGTTCCACTTTTTGTGTTAGAAGGCATGTAACCACATGGAATGCATTAATTTTTTTTTAATCCCAGCCAAATTCCTTCTCAGAGTTATGGATAAAATCTGTCTACATAGCTGTCTTCATCCACTTTTGTGTTGCTGTAACAGAATAGCTGAGACCGGGTAACTTATTTTTTAAAAGAATTTTATTTGGCTCATGATTCCAGAGGCAGGGAAGTCCAAGATTGCTCAGCCCATGTGATGAGGGTCTTGTGCTGCTTCAGCTCATGGGGAAAGGTGAAAGGGAAGTGGGCTTGTGCAGAGAGACCAGAGTCTCTGGGGGGGTCTCATAGGTAAAAACAGTAGCTCACATATGATTCATTTGTACAAATTTTAGTAAGATATGGAGCAAGCTTATACCTTACTATTTTAGGCCATTTAATTTACAACACAGTTCTTTGGTAAAAGACCAGTTGTTTCAGGTGCAATCGTTCACAGTGTCTTTTTCTAACGAATCACTTAGTTCTCCAATTCTCCCAAATATAATAGGTGAATAGATTAAAAATTGCTTTTGCCATGTATTCTTCATTTACCTTGCCAAATTGATATTTCAAGTTAAACACGGTTGTATATTATACACAGAAGAGTGTTCTCCTAGTCATAATAATACCTCATTGAACAAGTACTCTTGCACTGTTTTTGAAGTGATTCAAAATAAGGCATTAATCTACATTTACTAGTACATTAAGGAGAAGCCCTTCTATGACCCTATTTCTGAAAATCAGCCTACTTTTTCTTAGAAATTCCTATGTACTTTAACTAGAAATTTATTACACTATTACATTTCTCTTGGTTTCCCATATTAAAAAAATAATTCATTGCAAATAAAATCTTTTGAGTAATAATTACTTCTCATATAAATGATTTTAGTATTAATATAATTCTCTCTAATTTCTGTGCCCAGTGCATAATGTACCAAGCACACCTATTAAAATGATAGTTTTGTAGTGTGAGAATTTCCATAATAAAAACCTGTGAGATACAATCTAGCACATTTAAAGAATGATCACTCTTAAATTGCAATTGGAAGATAAATTCTAATTACTGTTTAATTTCTTGGTTGAAAATCTTTGGCAAGTACAACATAAAATTGACTCTGAAATTATGCGGTTAATATTAGCAGCACTTAGCTATTCCTTTTGAAGCTGAAAAGATTTAATTTGCTTGGCTCAAAGCAATACTCAACCACAAATAAAAAAAACTGCTTAAAGTTTGGAAAGTTTAAAAAGTGGCTATCAATAGAGTTAACTAATCTGTAATAAGTTATGTTCAGTAAAATGGCTCAACACTGGGTCATTGAAAAATGATACATTCTAAAGAAAGTATGCTGTTTGGTGGGTTCTAGAGCAAGAAGATACATCTGTTTTTAGAATTCTGTTATCAAAGCTATGGGTTAATATCCAACATTGGGACATGATCCTATAACTTTGGTCAAATCAGTGATGGAAAGTTAGAAATCTCCTCCCTTAAACATTGTTGCATTCCTAGAATTAACTGCCTCTTGCCAAAACTATGTTTTTCAAAAATGTAAATCTCAGAGAGTTATTCTTCAAGTCATATTGCTGGAGTAGAGATTTATAATTTTTTAAATTTTTGATGAGATTATTGACATTAATTTGTTCCAAGTTTTTTTGTGTTAACTGTCTTAAAAATGGCTATTGGTTATTTAGTGCTTTTGATAGACCAGATTCTGAATTAAGCTATTTTCATGAATCATCTCATTTAATCCTTACAAACCCAGGAGGAAGAAACTATCCTTCATCTAATTTAACAGATGAGGAAATGAATGCAGAGAGATAAAGTAATTTTTACACTGTCAATCAGTTAGTAAAAGGGCACTTATAGGATTATTCATATGGAAAGAGAATAAAAAGTGATAACTTGTATAGTTTTCTCCATCCATAAATACTGAGTGCTTCAACTGCAACTAATGGAGTATTTAATTACATTGTTATAGACAAATCATTCAGATGTATTGATTTAATCTTCCAGTGTTTAAACTGCAATGATAAACTAATAACATTCCCAGACTTTCAGCTTCTTCCAAAGTTATTTTTATTTGTGTTACTAAATAAAAGAAGTAGTGTTCAATGCTAATTATTTACTATGATCTATTTTTTAAATATATGAGGGACATTATTCTTGGATGAAAACTAAACCCAAATTCAGCATTTATACAATAGTATGAAATCTTACATTTGTAGTTTATAAGAGTTTAATAAACGTATGACATGTGCAATAATCAAGATTTTTATTGCATATGTTTATTAAAGCTCTTTTATAGCTAGTTAATAGAGTATGCATAGACTTTTGCTGAGTTAATAAATCCAGTGCAAAGTACCACCTGCACATGATGATGTAGATAGCTTCACTGTAGCTATCCTGAAGCCTGGAGTTCGTCATGCTCAATAGTTTGTCCTTTGTGTGAAAAGATAATTTGCTGACCATTTCTGCATAGAAGTCCTCATCAGCAACAGGACTTGAATCTTCAGCTTGAATATTTATCTGAGAGAATGAGAAAGAGAAACAGAGAAAGAGAAATAGATAAAGGGAAAAAAAGGTCAATGAGTATGACGAAAAGCATAGGGGTGTTTTAGTAGGTAGAGACATTAAAACCTAAAACCATAAGGGTTCTTTCATTTTTTTTAATCTAAGAGAAATATGATGAGAAATGGAAAGACGTTGAAGATTGAAGATATACAGAAAGAATATCAAGTAGGGGCATTGATCTCAACTAGAAATTTAAGGCAGAAATGCACTGAAAATAAAGGCCACAAAATGCAAATGAAGGAAAACAGTATATCACGAACATGGCAAACAAAAAGCTTCTGGAATTTTTCAGAGTTAGAAGGGCTTATTTCGTTTGTGGTGGATCCCAGGTGAATATCATCCCTCAACGAGTGGGCACAGACCCCTGCCTGAATCTCCTGAGTCACATGGTGTACACTGCAGCCCACTAGGACTGATACTGTTTTTGAACAGCTTAACTGATACAATTTCAATATTTACCCAAAATCTACTTTCCTATAACGTTTCCACTGGGGGCTTCCTTTGACTGTCTGGACCTTGAGTAGTCCCCACTCACATGTTCTCCCTCTATCCACGCCTCTCCACTTCACCGACTTCCGTGGGTTTCTTGGTGAATATTCTCATGCATCCTGTTCTTTGATGTACTGATTTTGATCAGTACACTAAAATCAGGTACAAGGAAGACATTTTCTTTGTTGGATTCCAAATGTACAAAGAATCAATCTTGATCGCATCCTAAAGCTGGCATTTCTAGATAATATTTGAGTGCTTTGTTTCTGTTTCTCTGGCTCTATAAAGTTCTCCAAAATCCTAACATGTTGTTTGAAATTTGGTTGTTTCTTCTTATACAAGTTTGCACTGCAAGTTATTTTATAGCCTAGATGTATAGGAATCCTGCTTTTCTCAGAATGTGTAAAAATTAATAACTGTTGATAGTCCTCTGCTATCTAAGTTTTAGGTTTGGCATAGGGGTGCTGTTTGAGGCTGAAGCCATCTGATATGGTTTGGCTTTGTGTCCCTATCCAAATCTCATGTCAAATGTAATCCCCCATGTTGGAGGAGGGGCCTGTTGGGAGGTGATTGGATCATGGGGGTGGAATTCCTCTTGCTGTTCTCGTGATGGTGAGTGAGCTCTCATTGGTGAATGAGCTCTCACGAGTTCTGGTTGTTTAAAAGTATGTAGCACCTCCCCTGTACCCTGTTCCTCCCATGTTGTAAATTTCCTGAGGCCTCCCCAGCCATGCTTCCAGTGCAGCCTGTGGACACATGAGCCAATTAAACCTCTTCTCTTTCCTTTTTTTTTTTTGAGACAGTGTTCTGTCATCCAGGCTGGAGTACAGTTGTGCAATCTCGGCTCATTGCAACCTCTTGCCTCCCAGGTTCAAGCAGTATCAGGTCTCAGACCCTGAGTAGCTGGGACCACAGGCATGTACCACCACGCCCATCTAAGTTTTTTGTATTTTTAGTAGACGCAGGGTTTCACCATGTTGCTCTTGAACTCCTGGCCTCAAGTGATCCACTCACCTCAACCTCCCAAAGTGCTGGGATTACAGGCATGAGCCACCGTGCCTGGCTGTGGCTCTTTTCTTTACATTAAAAGTAATGGCAAAAACTGCAATTACTTTTGAACCAACATAGAGCAATGTGAGAACAGACTAACAACACTGTCCATAGAAATACAGGAAATGTCAGTCTCTAGTTTCTTCAGGATAAAACTTTAGATCACTGTTTTGGCATGAAAGCGAAGTATCACCTTGGCAGAAGACTGTGTCAACCCTCCAGTAGGCATGCTGACATCTTGACTGTTTTCTGCTCTTTTGCCTCTTATCATTTTATTGGAGAGGGTATAGCCCAGCTAGCTGAATTCAGTGTCATGTTTGATAACTGGCAAAGAAAACTTGTGATTGAAAGTAAGGTTTCTCTACCAGCCAACTTTTTTAACAAATCCAATGGCGCAATCTTTCAATAATTTTTTGCCCTTGCACCCCAAAATACGATTTACCAATCTGATTACTTGTTCATTTGCAACTGTATTCCCAGCCCACTATTGCCAACTGCCCCTACTGTGCCACGGCAGTGAGTTCCAGGCATCACTTTCATACCTTGTCTATGATAGCAAATTCTTCCTTGTTCTCTGTGCAGCAAAAATCACAGCTGTTGTCACATCTCAATTTGAAAAGCCTCCCTGCAATTCTAGGAACAGGTAGTCACCAGTCTAAAAGAATGCTAGACAAAATTGTAGTAGTGGTTTGTGGTTTCCTTCCTTCCTTTTGAAATACTTCTATCTTTATCATCTCTTAACAGTGTCTTAGTTCTAACGATCATGCAAAAGAGTAAAATCAACTTCCTAAGCACCTCCTCCTCTCAATGCTTTGAAGGCTCAGCTCATTTGCTCATGGGACAAATAAAACTTTTGTAAAAGAAGAAATGGAAAACCTGCCAATTGACTGAATTTTGGGAGTAAATGAGTAGGGATTTCCACTTTTTTTGTTAAGAATTTACATGATTACTCTTTCTGTGATTCTGTAGAGCCTGTTCATGAAGAATTTGCCTCCTCCACAGTGAAATTGAGAAGGAGATTGGGACTTGATATGCAAAGTCAAGTATATAAACTGATTGATTAGAGAGAAATGAATGATAAATATCAGTTTCATGGAGAAGGCAGGCAAATCACAAGGTAGAGCTTGACTGCTGAGATTTCTAGTATGGACAGAGTATATGCTGGTAGCAGTTGTGCAAAGGTACGTTTATGGATAGAAATTTAGGGGGGAAAAGAGGTAGTTCGTCTTCACAGATTCTGAGAACGGGCAGAGGAAAACACAGTGCTGTCTCCTGAAGGCTGCTAGACCGCTGTCTCATCTTGTACAGGTGCATGACACCTGTCTTGGAAGAGTTCACTTCCTGATGCCTGGTCCAGGTGGGGTTATCCCACCTCTTCTGACACGCATGCCATAGAAAAAATCCATTCATTCATCTATTCCATTATTTTTACAGCATATTTTATATGTGCCAACCACTGTGCTAAGCACCAAATATAGAATAGTGAATGTAAATGAATAAAAGTGCAAATATATGTAACTACAAAACTGGAGGGAGTTCAAAGTGCCAGTGACAATGATGATGGTGACAGCAGCCAACAGTCACTCCACATCCCGCCACATGAGGCACTGCGCTAAGTGCCTTTACCTTCATTATCTGAACAAGCCTCATGCCAGACAGGAGAGCACAGCTCAGTTCGCTTTGTTCTTGTCTGAGACTCCCAGTGGTTACATTGCTGTCTTTACCGCAGAGCCCCTTGCAGAGCCAAAATAAGAGGGGGTGGATACAAAACATTGACTTTGCACACCTTCACCTTCCTCTAGCAGCCCCTGGGCTGTCACTGTGGCAGCACCTTGATGCTCGTCTCCTCAGATGTGTTGTGTTGGCAGGAAACCAGCTAACTGAAGCAAAGTAAATGAAGCAAACACTGCCTCTTGAAAGGGCCATCGTACAGCTAATGAGAAGTAGGTTCAGTTACTGCTGTCTTAATAGCTTGCATGACCACAGGCCAGTCATTCAGTCTGTCTGTGTATTTCTTCATCTAGCAAGTAGGAAGGAGAAATACTCACATGTCCTCACATATGTCAGATCCAAATATGCTCCTCCCTCTTCCTGGTGGACATTCTGTGATGCAGATTCTCCTTCCCCTTCTCACATCATTTTTCTTTCCTTCAACCTCAGCGCATGTTGTCATTTACAGTCAGGCAATTCTTTCCTATTTCTTCCCACCACCCACTTTGTGCAGAGCCTTTTACTCTGGAACCTGCCCACGAACAGAAAGAGCTGAGTTCCACTGCAGATAAGCCCAGGGTTTCCTCCCTCCCACGCTGTAGTTAATCCCAATTGCCTGGCTCCAACTCATACTCTAACTGTGGAATCGATAATTTCTGGATTTTATGATCCCCTTGTAAACACTTGCAAAATCAATGAGATTTCCGTACCAGAGGGTGAGGAGCATTGAAGTAGATGCTATTGATAATTAGTTCTTTTACAGAAATGCAAGGTAAGTACGGGGTATTTCTGCCACTTTTATGCATAATGAGGCATTTATACAAACAACATCCATACAGCTAGTTGAACTGCCTGGAGCAAAGTAATATTCAACCTTCAAACTTAGTAACTGCATAAACTTAGAACTGATACAACGCCTTATGCTCTGGTTTTGAAGTGCCCAATTAAGTACATTCAAGGAGGTTGCTTTATTTTGTTTTGTTTTTAAGCCCCTCCCTTTGAAACCCACATGTGGTCAGTGTTAGAGAACTGATGGTTTCCTTAGTGTGTCATTGTTATAGAACATTCCTGTGACTTTGTATTCTTCAGTGTAATACCTGTGTTTCGTGAAATAATCTGTGAGATTTCATGCTAAGCATTGCTCTTGCTCTTTTCTATTTTTATTCTAAGTATATTAACTGATTTCCTTTGAGAGACATGCTTGCAAGCTTGGGTGTATCTCAGTTTATCTAATAAACATGTTCCTGGCACAAATTGTATAAATCAAATTTTAACAAATTGAATCATATATTTAAATGCCTGAGGGGCACTCATATTAGGAAATGAATCATATTCTGAATTTTAAGGGAATTTTATACCCAAATATTATTTTCTGATAATCTAGGTTTTCACTTTGTTTGCTATATTTAGGTGACACTTGTATCAAATCATTAAATTCATTGAGGAATTTTTAAAAGCAAGGAGTTGAGGGAAAGGATTCTGGGAAGATGGTGGAGTGAAAAGCACCAGGAATCTCTCTCCCTGCCTAGACAACAATTGCACTGACATAATCTGTCTTATGAAACTTTCTTTTGAACTCTGGCATCTATTCTAAGGATTGAAACATTTACAAAGAGGCTTAGAAAGTAAATTGTGGTTAATTTCAGTCATATAAGCTGGTCGCCAGGTAGCAGTGTGTCCAGTCCTATGACAGGGAGCCATCTCCACACAGCGTGTGGGAGACAGGGTAGGTTAAAAGGACCCTTTCCTCCAAAACTTGGGGATCTGTGTTCTGATTGTTGCTTCTGAACGTGGTACTACAAACACAGAGGGAGGAAATATTGCTGCATCCCTCCTTCATTTGTTGCCAGGCCCTCCCTCTCTGGTTGAAGCAATTTCCAGGGAATTTATATGACCAGCAACCCCCTTTTTCTTTTTTTTCTCCTTCCTCATCCTTTTTCTCTTTTGCATTTTTTGGATACCAGAAATTTAAAAACAACCACATATGCAAAGGCATCTAGAAAGTCACTATGCATGCCCAAAGAAAGGCACAGGCTTAAAGAAGACCTGAGAAGACTCCAGCTTAACACCTCAGGATGGTCACCAACACAGATACAACAGAAAACAATTTCTTTAGAAAAATCTGGGGAAGACAGGAGTCTGATTTCCAGAGTTACTATGTTATTAGATCAATTATTCAGTTTTCAACAAATATCACAAGGCATACAAAGAAACAGAAAAGTATTGTCCATTCAAAGTAAAAAATAAATCAGTGGAAACTGTCCCTAGGAAACAACGATAGCAGACATTGCTAGAAGAACTTTAAAAACAACCATCTTAAAGATACTGAATGAAATGAAGATATCAATAAAAAGATTTTAAAAATCTATAAAGAAACCAGCTTCAGTACTGGAACTAAAAAGGACAGTAACGGAAAGGATAAATTTACCAGAAGGTTTCAAAAGCAGATTTGAGTGGACAGAAACATCATCCATGAACTTGAAGATAACACAATAAATTACAGAATCTGAGAAAAAGAAAGAAGATTTTTCTTTTGAAAAAGGGAACAAAACCTGAGGGACCTGTGGAACATCATAAAGTGGACCAGCATGTTCACTGTGGGTCTCTAAGATAAGACAGAGAAAGGGGCAGAGAGGTTATTCAAATAAATGATGGCTGAAAACTTTCCAAATATGGTGAAAGCCATGACTATAAACATCCAAGAATCTCAACAAACTCTAAGTAGCATGAACTCAAAGAGACTCACGCTGAGACATATCATAATAAATCTGTCAAAAGACGAAGAATCTTGAAAGCAGTGAGAGAAAAAGGACTCATCATGTATACCGAATTCTCCAAAGATTAACAAATGACTTCTCATCAGAAACTATGGAGGCCAGAAGACAATGGGCTAATGTATTTAGCAAGTTGCAGGGGGGATAAATAACCTGTCAACCAATAATTCAATATCCAGCAAAACTGTGTATCAAAAGCAAGGAGAAATTAAGACATTCCCAAATAAGCAAAAGCCAAGGGCACTTGCTACTGCTCGACCCACCCTGCAGAAAACACTGAAAGGAGTCCCAAAGATTGAAATGAAAGGACACTAGAAAGTAACTTGAAGCCATATGTAGAAATAAAGGTCTTGGTAAAGGCAAATACATGGGCAATTATAGAAACTAGCATTGTTTTCACTTTGGTTTGTAACTCCACATTTTTTTCTACATTATTTAACCTATTAATGCATAAAAATATGAACTGATGTTTTTGGACACACCATGTGTTAAGATGTAATTTTATAATATCAATAACTGAAGAGGGCTGAGCACAGTCACTCATGCCTGTAATCCCAAAACTTCGGGAGGCTGAGGCAGGCAGATCACTTGAAGCCAGAAGTTTGACACCAGCCTGCCCAATATGGCAAAAGCCTGTCTACTAAAAATATAAAAATCAGCTGGGCATGGTGGTACGCTCCTGTAATCTCAGCAACTTGAGTGCCTAAGGCACAAGAATGGCTTGAACCCAGCAGGTGGAGGTTGCAGTGAGTAGAGATTGTGCCACTGCACTCCAGCTTGGGTGACTGACAGAGCTGAGACTTTGTTTCAAAAACAACAATAACAAAACCTGAAGAGGGTGAGGGTGCAGTTGCATAGGAGCATGTGTGTGTGTGTGTTTGTGTGTGTGTGTGTGTGTGTGTGTGTTACTGAAGTTAAGTTGGTATCTATTTAAACTAGAGTTGTATAACATTAGGATATTAAATGTAATCTTTAGGGTAATCACAAAGAAAATAGCTATAGAATATATACAAAAAGAAATGAGAAGCAAATTAATTCACTGCACAGATGAATACTAAGAATGAAGACTGAATTCCAACATGCATACACACATACACACACACACACACACACACACACACACACATATATATATATATATATATATATATAATTCAGTCTTAGAATAAAGGAAATCCTATTTGGAGTGTCATGAATGAAACTGGAGAACATTATACTAGTAAAATAAGCCAGAACCAGAAATAAAAATGTTGTATGATCTCACTTACAAGATGAATCTAAAATAGTCAAATTTAAAGAAGCAGAGAATGGAATGGTGGTTGCCAGGGGCTGTGTGGTGGGAGAAATAGGGAGATGTTGGCCAAAAGGTACAAAGTTTCAGTTATAAGATAAATGCATTCTGGAGAGCTGATGTACAGCATGGTGACTACAATTAATTATACTATATTGCATACTAGAAATTTCCTGAGAGTAGATCTCAAGTATTCTCACCACCAAAAACAAAAAAAAATGGTAATGATGTGAGGTGATGGAGATGTTAATTAGCTTGATTATGATATTATGATAATCATTCCACAATGTATTCGTATATCAAAACATCATGTGTAAACCTTAAATATATTCAATTTTTATTTTTCAATTATACCTCAACAAATCTGGAAATAGAAAAGGAAACTTCTTTAAAAATTTGTCTATAATTACCCAGTGACATGGGCAATTTAGGATTGTAATCAGCCATTGAAATTGTTAGCCAACCAAATTTCTTATGTACAAATAGAAACCTGGAATCTCACAAAATCAATTCTAATGAATACCTACTGCATGGTGGGGTCCGGAGACGCATGAATTAAGAAGATGTAGACTGTGACCTTATTATAGTGGGCTGGATTCTACAGGGTGGGACTGAGGAGAGAGGGATGACTCACTTTATCTGGGACATCGGGGAAGGCTTTCTGGGTGACTAGTCTGGATCTTGGAAAAAACAAAGAGATACTCTATGCTTTGATTTGCATTAAAATTGTCCAGTGGTAAAGCTTTACATGCTGTGTAGATGCTAAATGTTTCTTACTTAATCAGAAAAGCATCCTAAGAGCAATGGATTCTAAATTGATTTTTACTGAAGCGGATGCATACAAAATGAATGAGGGGAATTAGTCTGTAATTCCCCCATGCCCCAACTCTAAGGGATAGTTTGTATGAAAGATTATACAGGAGAGAGGAAACTACATGGCTAAACTTGAAGGATACAAACTGATTTGATGAACTTGAGTAGAAAATAAAAACAAGCAGGATGAGGCTGCATTTGCATAGTGAAGTCACCATGCACCTATTGTAACTTACTCAAATCCACCCAGGCCCAGAGAGCAGGCCAGGGCCCCTTCCGTCCACTCCACATCCCATGCTACTCTTGGGTCCACACTCTGGAGAGACCATGAGATTGAAAATAAGAATGCTGCATTCCTCCGTCAGTTTCAGCTCCTCACCTGCCTCTGAAGTTTAGTAATTACAGCACGGCCCCCCAGTGCAACCACGCCCTAAGCGAAGTGAGCCACTTCAGCTGCTGCATCTATTCCAATGCTGGAAGAAAAGCTATTTATGCCTGTGGGCATTTGGGACCTATAGGACCTCATCCCTGCTCACTCTCCCAACCTGAGATACAGTTGTATTTCTAGAGGACAGGGAAACTTCATGATGGATGTATTGGCCCATTCTTGCACTGCTATAAGGAAATGCCTGCGACTGTATAATTTATAAAGAAAAGGGGTTTAATTAGCTCACAGTTCTGCAGGCTGTACAGGAAGCATAGCAGCTTCTGCTTCTGGGCTTCTGCCTCAGAAAACTTACTATCATGGCAAAAGGCGAAGGAGAAGCAGGCACGTCATACATGGCTACAGCAGGAGCAAGATTAGGGGGCAGATACTACACACTTTGAAATGACCAGATCTCAGAAGAGCTCACACACTATCTCGAGGACCGTACTGAGGGGGAAATCTTCCCCTATGATCCAATCATCTCTCGCCAGGCCCCACCTCCAAAATACTGGGGACTACAATTCAACGTGAGATTTCGGCAGAGAAACAGATCCAACCATATCAGCTGGAGACGATGTGACTGGGTGGAAGTTAGTCTTTTATGTGTTTGGAGTGATTGAGTCAGAACAAGTGTGTAGAGCACTCTTGGTTGCAGAGACCAACGAGAGCAGCCCAGGTATGACAGAAATGGAAAAGGCATGGCCCAGCAAAGGTCTTTTGAAAGAAACAAGTGAGTGTAGATGTTTGCTCATGGCACTATTTCTAAGGGTTAGGTCAGGGACTCAAGAGCCATTCTCAAGGGTTTGCACTGGGATAACGGAGAGGAGGAAAAAGCCTGAGTGATGGCACTTGGAAAGTGAGCAAGACTGAAGAGTTTGTTAAGTATTGGCTACAGAGAAGAAGATGATTCAAAAGTGGCTGAGAAGCTTGGGTGTTAGGATGGTGATGCCATGTTCAGCACTGGAGAACACAGGAGACGCAGGTGGTGCATTGGGTCCTGGACAGGGTGAGTCTGAGGTGCTGCAGGGATCCCCAGGCAAGCACTCGCAGAAGGAAATTGGAAGAGCAGGCTCTCTGGGCCTGCCCGGCCAGCATCATTTCTCCACGCCCTGTCACCCTTGGAGGAAGAGTTTCATCCAAAAGCTGGGTGAGCATGCCTAGGTAGAGGCAGGAAAGTGAGGAGAGGGAAATCAGAACTTGGATAAAAGGAGGATGAGTTCAGGGAACATTCATGCCACACTGTCTAGAGTTACCCTCTGGGTCCCTGTAAACCGTCTCGAAAATAGCATCACAGTGGAACTCCCAATCATGCTTACGAACGTGGAACACTTCTTGGTGCCAGCAACAAGTACAGAATTACTGAGTGGCACCTGTGCTGTGGCTTCAGCTCACTGCTCAGGGGCAGGGGCCACCTAGGGACTAAGGCAGCCTGGCTCCAGCCTCTGGGGGTGATTTCCTACCCCAGCACTAAGAGGGCTGTTGGTAAGGGCTCCCAGGAAATCAGAAAGGTCGTAATGGAGTGGAGGTTTGGAGATTAGAAAAGAAAGTTTCTAATGACAAAGAAAGGCAAGGTCACCACATGGAGTCATAAATTAGGTAATCAAACTTTGAAATTGTTCAGCTGGGTAGAGGAAAGCAGGATTGTGGACGTGACAATGTGTTGATGTTCTTGCTTGTCATCTTACTCACCTAACGCACAGGCAGAGAATTGACAACACGGATAAAGTTAAAATTAGGTTTCGGAGAACTAAGCCCTTAAGAGTGATGAAAGCTGACTTAAGCATCCCGTCTTAACTGGGACATAGAAAACCTCGAGTCTGCTATTGACTCTGTCAGTAATTCATTATGTGGCATTGTATATATAGTCCTGTGCTTTAGGGGAAAAACAGAGGTGAAAACAGGAATTAGTCACTCAGAGCACATTGACTGCCAAGGTATTTATACACTGCACAAGGGAGAGGAAAACAATACTTGCCACCTACCTACCCATTAGGGGTGACGTCTGCAGAGAGGCATTAGATTCTGGAATGAATGGGTATATGAATGGCAGTGTATCACCTGCTTCTGATCTGTCTTATCTCTACATAAATTCACCTCCCGAGTGACAGTGGCAATGGTGCCACTTGTCCTTTGAGTCACTGATTTCACATCTCCCCACCCAAGGTAGGGGGGAGGGAAGGTTTGAGAGAAGTAAGGACCCATTCTTTATGGTGTGATAGAACATTACTAATTAACACATACAAATTGTTTAAGCAAGGTTACTGCATGACCAATGTATTTGATTTATGGACCCCCATTTCTGAGTCCTTCAAAGAAAAATTGTTATTCATGTTAGGCTCATCCTACCTTACCTATGTCACTTGCTAACTTAGTAAAGAAGAACTAGTTTTAAAAATTCAGAGAGTATCATCTTCATTTTCCATACATCTTGTCACTTACTATGTATGTTTGTAAACAAATATGTTCCATTTTTTAGGAGACATCTGGTTTCTAACTGGTCTGACTTAATAAGGTAACAGAAGTTCCATCTTCAATCTGCCTGGAAGGGTTGCATTCTCTTAGTGATTTAACGCTTCACATAGTGTTTCATTCAAGAGCAGAGTATGATTCTCTATTTCTCTCCTTTCACCTCCTCTTTCCTTCTCAGACATGTGGGAAAGTGACCCTTGTGAAGAGACTCAGAAAAACTCTAAAAACAGAACAGATAAAGCTTTAGGATATTTTCAATGACCCACTCCTATTCGTTCCTTTACCTGGAAAAGTTCAGAAAGTCCAGGCCTAGGTCACCTTCTGAGAGAGCTCAGTCAGAGTGGACTCTGCTTAACGAAAGCCTTCGAGGGACTCTTTCAGGCATGGGCAGAAAAACACATCCACAACAGTCCCACTGTGTGCAGACCCCAGGGCCACCTGCCACGCTCTCAGGGATGCTCAATGTTGTCATTTAACTGGGAGGGCCAGAGGCCGCAGAGGGGACAACTGCAGATTCCAGCTCTACAGCCAGACTACTGGGGCCCAATGCAGGTAGCACCTCTTCACAGCCATGAGATATACGAGCAAGCTGCCTAACTCATCTGTACCACCATGTTGTCCTCTGTGAAACTGGATATTAATAGTGCTTACCTCATAGGTTTGTTTCAAGGCTTGAGTCAATATTAACAAACTATTCAGGACACTTCCTGGCACTCAATGAGTGCTACATAAATGGTAAAGAAATTGACTTTTCCTGGGGTGATGATCAAGCAATTGGTGCCCAGCACCAAAGACAGCCTAACTAGACTATCTTTGGAAGGGAGAGAAGAAGCCCCGGCAGAGATTGTTCAGAGCAGCTCAACGTCAGGAAGCAGGTGCTCAGCTACTACACCCATCTGGGGATGATGGAGACTGCAAATGTTATCTATTTTGCAAACTTTATAAATCTGACCAGATATAGACAGGAGACTGTAACCTGTGCCTTTTGTTTGCGAATCTTGTGTAAAGACAAGTTGTTGAAGATGGTTAGGGAAATTTAATATTCCATAAAAACCACTTCTTGTAACATCTTACTAGTGAGAATAGGAGGGTCAAGGCAGGAAAAGTGCTGAGAAAACAATTCCCCTGAAAAGTTTCTCTCTCAATTTCAACATCATGTTGTGTATTTGTGTTGTTTGTTTGTTTGTTTGTTTTATCGCTTTAAATGTTAGGATTACATTTTGGGTCTCATAGTTCAAATCAAATATCTGGCTCCATTCATTTTCTATTTCCACATTTGAAGGACCAAATGTCCATCATTTCTGGTGTCAGTTCAGCCTCTGGCCTCCTTTCTAAGACACATTTTGTGTGGAGTATTAGTTTTCCCATTCATAGCATGAGAAAAATAATACATTTCTTTTCTATAATAGAACTGTGATTTGAAGTTGCTTCCAGAGTAGACAGATATTTAGGGGGAAAGGCTGTGTTTTGTGTGGCTCTATGATGAATTATGTGAAATAAGATAAGAGGGAAAGCTAGAATGGGTCACTTGAATACTGACCTACTATTCAACTATTTTTGAAAAGAAGTTCTGCTCTGCTGTAACTCCCGCTGGCCTTCCAGAAGCATCAGCTGTGTTACAGCACAAGTCTTAAAGGAGCTCCCTTGTTTCCACTGCACATCTGTCCCTGTGAATAAACCAAGCAGGCAACATGGTCATGGTCATGTGTTCTTAGCTACTCTGTCCTCAGTGTATGAAATTCTCACCTTTACTGGTACTGTTGGGGTAAGGCATTTTAGCTGCCAAAGGATCCTATTAGAGTTTGAGGGCCCTGAGACCAGATACCCACGCTGCACAGAGGCGCAGCCTGGACCCATAGGACATGAGATGAGTTCATCCAGTCAGCTAAGAGGGCACTGCAGAGATACAGATATTCACTCAGTCGACATTTAAGTGGCTACTTTGTGCAAGGCAGAATTCTGCATCTACTTTCTTCTCGTCAGCAAAAGTAGTTCTACTTTTTTGTTTTTGTTTAAAAAATATATATATTGTGTATTTCTGTGTAATACTCCTTTTAGCCAAAGAATTCCGCAACTGAAGAGTTCAAATCAGTCTCCGTGGCATCCCTGGATGAGTTCCGGTCATGAAGGAACTCAGATGATCCTTGTCAGCTGGGGAAATGAGCTAAACCCAGATCCTCCCATGCCCGGCCTCATTCCTTTTTCAAGGGAACAATGCCATACCTCACTAGACCCTAGGTACACATTCTTTGCCAGGAAGCATCTGACCATGAGACTTTAAGAGCAGAAATGTTGCTTTAAGTAAAAATTGTGAGCTGTTCTAAATTCAAGAGCTATTAAGTATTGTCTTCCATTTTCTATGGTCAAAGTCATATCATAAAAACATCATCACTACAAATTTAAGAAATAGCTACAGTTAATTCAGTAGATTCTTTTGTAGTGAATGAATGCCTGAAATGTGGTTTGAGGGTCACATATTTAACCTCATCAAACCTCAGTTTATTCATCAAAAAATAGAATTGATAATTATTCTGGTTGTGAACAAATATGATAAAGGACTTTATAAACCATAAAACATTATACACAGTTTATTCTTCTCTTTCCTTTCCATTTCTTAAGCAGGACTGTGCTTAGTTGCCTTCTATTTTAGTGCTACGGAGTACACTTTCGGCTAAATATTACAATTCCTTTTGCTTACAAATTAGTCTGTGTCGCTTCTATTTGAGGAATTATCTGTCTCCTTCAGGGCTTCTGTGAAGCACAGAGTCATGAGCTCACTCTCTTTGGCTCATCTTGTAGGTTTGAGATCACTCTTACAATTGTCACTTCCAGCCAATCCAGGACTGCTGCGTCCTCTCTGCTCTGAAATATACCTAGTACGTGAATTTCACATCACTTCCCAGTCATAAAACGGACCCATCAGGAACTCGTTTTCCTAAGTTTGTTTATTTACATTTACGGAGCATCCATTTCATCCTTCACAGTGATCTTTTTTCTCTTTTCTTTTGCTGCTAATTTATACACATAGAGGAGTTTTTCAAAGGAAAAGATGCTTCATTAATGGTCATTTTCTGCTGATTGTGATTTTCATACTGTTGGATACCTATTGTAGGTATTTATATTTGTCTGTAGTTCCCTTGAAAAGAGTAGAAAAATTTCTAGTATAAATACATTCATAATGCTTAGATAATATCTTGAGAAAAAGTAGACAAATTTCCAAGTTCTTTGACTTGATAGATTTCTAACTTCTCATGTATTTGTCCATCTTCATTCTACTTTGCCACATTTAAACACACACACACACACACACACACACACACACACTTCCTTTTCTATTTGCTCAGCATAGCTGAGGTGTAATTGTGCCGCTCTGAATCCCATGTTGAAATGTGATCCCCAGTGTTAGAGGTGGAGCCTACTGGGAGGTCTTTGGGTGGCACAGGCAGATCCCTCAGGAATGGCTTGGTGCCCTGCCCATGGTAATGGGTGAGTTCTCACTCTACTGTTCCCACAAGAGTGGTTTGTTTAAAAGAGCATGGCACCTTCCCCTCGCTCTCTCGCTTCCTCTCTCACTTCATCCCCTTCCCCTGAACACATGGTGTTATCTGGAGGCGGCCATGACAGCTGGCACATGTGGTGGCAAGGAGAAGAGGGCAGGAACTGCCATGGCATGTTTGTCCATGCGTATGTATATACATATGAAAACATTTATGTATATCCCAGTAACAGCATAGGAAAAAGACTGGACGAACAGGCCCCTAACTGTGAAGATTATCTTTGAGGATCGGGGGATTGTCGGGATGAGAGATCTTTATTCAAACTAAGTGTGCCAAATGATGCTTTCATTTATAAGATACCAAATACAAGGGCATTCCATTTCATTCAGTATCATGTGTAAAATATTGTCTCATTAACCCCTGAATCAGGCCTTTTGCCTTTTGCTAGAATGGCTGACCTTGAGCCTGAAGACGGGAGCCACCCAGGGAACACCTGTTAAATCCATTTCATCCTCAAGATGAGCCCTCCCCTTTCTGTTCATTTTACAGAACTAATTTCTGTGGCATTTTATTGTTACACAACATTGAGACCAAGGTTGCCTTTGGTATTTATGAGGGCATTTACAAAAGGAATGGAGCAAATGCACTTGAGACAGGTCACAATAATTCTCCCTGTCTCTCTGACACCCCGTGTTTCAAGCTCACCTTCCTTTTACACATACTCAATTAAATGAACATACAGCGTGCAAAGAAAGCAATGGTGAAAGAATCTGAAAGGGCATTGCAGAGGTGAAAATAAAATGACTTCATATAAACCATTCCTATTAAGAGTAAATGAATATATATAGATATTTAAAAACAAAAACCCAGAATAATTATGAAAGCAAAATGGCGCAGGCCAAGATAGAAAGGAAAAGAAAACGAAGGGCTGTAAGTCCACAAGGCCCGTGGTGTTCACGTTTCTTGTTTTGCTCTGAGCTGCTGGCAGGTGTTGGCCCGACGGGGAGTCTGTGCAGGCGCCCAGGTAGCTCCGCTGGCCACATCCTGGACCATAGGTCAGAGGCCACTAGAGAGAGGGTGGACACACAGGTCAAGTGCTCTTGCGCCCCTCCTGACCTCTCACACCAACTCTTCAAGTAGCTGGGGACTGACTACATAGCATCAATGACACACTTACAACTCTGAGGAATTGTCAGACTTTAGCCCTAGTAGTGCCTTCAATGTTTTTTTATGAGACTACGTAAGCTAATGCCAACAGGCTCAATGAAGTGGCAAGTACCATTTCTAACATTCAGCAAAAGCAGCGTAATCTCCAGAGCTCCGCCCGGCTCCGACTCTTTCTCCCAGAGGGTACAAGAAGAAAAACAGAAACTTTTCTCAAAGACATCATATTTCAGACAAGTATTTTTTCAATTATGATATTTTGTGAAATTGTGAAGTTTAAAGGACAAATTGCCTTGGCCTATTCCTGCTTAAGCCTTTTCATGGCACTTATGGAAAACAGCCTGTGCTGTTAATGGGTATTTTGTCAGTTCATATCTCCACAGAGAGAGAGCCAGCTGCAGCTTCCTTCCCCTGAGACTCGGAGCCCCATGAAGGAAGGACTTGTCTGTTTCGTCCACTGCTTGCCTCTTGTTCCGCCTGCACAAGCGGGTCCTTCCCATTCGCTCTTGTTAAATAATCTTCACATTGCCTTGTAACTCTAGATCCTCAGTTGGATTAATTTTTATTAGTTTTCTCTTCCTGGGCCATAGAGTTAGGTCGGTCATGACGCTGAAGGTGCAAAAGGCTTGACCACACATAGCGAGGTGCATGTGCTCTCTGTCGTGTAGGAAGAAGTATTCGTCTTTAGCGTTTACAGAAATGATTCATCTTAAAGTCTTGTCATCCGGGTTTCAGTATGTCATCAGGACTCAATGTGCCATGACTTCTGCATACACTTGTACCTCAGAGTGCACAGTTTAGCCTGATTATAGCCTGCCAATTATTTATAAATTAACAGATTCTGTGGAAATATTATATCTTTTGTTTGGCAGAAATGTGTGTGTGTGTGTGTGTATTTTTTTTTTAGATGGAGTTTCACTCTTGTTGCCCAGGCTGGAGTGTAGTGTCATGATATCAGCTCACTGCAACCTCTACCTCCTGGGTTAAAACAATTTTCTTGTCTCAGCCTCCCAAGTACTGGGATTACAGGCACCTACCAACACACCTGCTCATTTTTGTACTTTGGTAGAGATGGGTTTCACCATGTTAGCCAGGCTAGTCTCAAAGTTCTGACCTCAGGCAATCTGCCCACCTAGGCCTCAAAAGTGCTGGGATTACAGACATGAGCCACCATGCCTGGTGAAATATATATATTTTAAGATGCCTCACGTGTTTTTGTAATCCGTCTCTTAACATGAACTTTAGAATATGTGCTATGTATTTTTTAAAGTATTTCTTTGTTCCCTAATTGTGGTTTATTATTTGTCAAACAGCTTCAAAATTTCTGATTTCCAGAAGATTTTTAAATTTAAAGTGTAATTGTTTTAAAATACCAACATTGGTGAGATCATTGAAGAAGATGATTCTCTATACTCAGCAAAGCTGCTTAAAATTGGATGAAATTGAGGAATAGAGGAAAAGCTTAATTCTCAGAATATTAATCTAACCTTTCTTTGGAACAAGAAGCAAGGCTGAGAAACTGCCTTCAGTTGTAAATGGAAAATGAGTTTAAACATCCTCCTAAAGAATCATAATTTAGTTCTAGTCAGAAGTAGCTGAGCAGGAGAAAACCTGATTACTTAAAGGCAATAAGTACATTAGGAAACAGAATACAAATACCTTCAACGAGGGCGGCTGCTGCAGTCTGGCTGTGGAAGGTCTGGGATTCTGATGGAAACTGATAGACTCCATTATAGATGTCTATCATGTAGAAAATGAACTTAGGATGCCTTTGTCATTTCTCTTGTCTGTAGGCTGAGCTTTTTAAAAAAATTGAGCTATACTCTTGCAAGTTATATAACTTAATTTACTGTTGAAATAGAACCGAAAGTGGTTAGTGCAGTGATATTCAGCCTCGGAGGCTTTGAAACACTGGCAGATTGTTCACGTAGAATTGTGTCTGATTTGCCTGATGCAAGCCGTTAGGACGATCATGGACAAGATCTCAGACTGTCGTTTCGCCAAAACTGTGTACATATTATGCATAGAACAACTCACCCAAAGTTGATAGCTAATGGGAGTTTCCAACTAAATAAAGATTTGGAATCCATTTACCTCTCAGGAAGCTATTTTTGGTCCATATCATCAAGTCTCCAGAAGTAACTGCTCCTTACATATATTCTAAAGAATGTATAATGAAAACACCCAATGCAAAAATTTGATTTGATAGCTATCTCATCCATGTGTCTTTGTTTAGTTTGTTTGTTTTTTGGTAGAAATCTAGATGGTATGTGTTAAATGTTAAGTATAAGACAATTCCCAATATTTTAAAAATAATTCAAAATATTGAGGAAAACACCTAAAATACATAGATGGTTGTGGTAGCTCAGCCTCTAACAATTTCTTAAAATGCGTCTGTGTAAAAACTGGGCTAGAATCACTGTTCTTATTTACAAATGGGGCCTCCTAGGCCCCAGGATTCTCATTCATGGTGGGGGCGTTGGGGGGGCGGGGGGGAAGTGGAGGAAGGAGTTTGAAATTTGCACTTAAACAATTCTCCAAGTGACTTGCACATACACTCAAATTGAAGAACCACTGCTTTGAGATGATAATGTCAATCAGTTTGGAGCCAGATTTAGTCCATTCACAGGACACTGTCAGTTTTTATGCATCCCCATCTCTTGTGACTCCATCCAAGAGACGGCACTTACAGTACCTGAGTACCTGCCACTGGGCAAAAAGATGGCGAGGTGAGAGATGAAGGAATGAGACTGTAGCCCTCACCAGCAGGGCACAGACACCCCAGTCTCACATTTCATGAAGAGTAGCTCTATCCCTTACATGTCATCCACGCTAGACAGCACCTACATTTCAATGTTGAGCACATTCCTCGTTTTCTTATGATTAGAGGTGACACAGTACTCTGGGTCCAGTGGCTGCCCAGGTCTTTGAGATAAGCTTTGGGAGGCCGAGGCGGGTGGATCACGAGGTCAAGAGATCGAGACCATCCTGGTCAACATGGTGAAACCCCGTCTCTACTAAAAATACAAAAAAAAATTAGCTGGGCATGGTGGCGCGTGCCTGTAATCCCAGCTACTCAGGAGGCTGAGGCAGGAGAATTGCCTGAACCCAGGAGGTGGAGGTTGTGGTGAGCCGAGATCGCGCCATTGCACTCCAGCCTGGATAACAAGAGCGAAACTCTGTCTCAAAAAAAAAAAAAAAGAGAGATAAGCAAACACTGTCTTGATCAGCAGCCCCCATCTTCCCCCCAGTCACAGAGCAGCATGGCAGTGGTTAGGAGCACGACTCCAACTCTTTCTGACTGTACGTCCTTGGCCAAGGTATCCAACCTCACTGTGCCTCAGTTTCCTTATCCACATAATGAGGGTAACAGTAGGTTTACCTGTGAGGATTAAATGGGTTTTTATTTGCAGAATGCCTAAAACAGTGCTTGGCAAATTAAAAGAGCTTGTTTGGAAAAATAACAAGACTAGAAGGGGTGGGTCATTCCAGAAAATGAAGAAATCAAAGAGAAAGATGGAGGATTAACAGCAATCTGGCAAAGGACGTGCCTTCCAAAGAAAAGTGTACCTCATGTGTCTCTTACTGCTCCTGGGGACACAGTGAGACAAAAAACTCAAAAGAGAAATGGCAAAGGCAAAATAAGCAATGTCGTAGGTAAGGAATGAGGGAACAGAGAAGAAGACAGAGCTGCACAGTCACTTCCACAACCACAAAGCTACTCAGTCCTGTGTGTGTCTTGACTGTGTATCCAGCTGGAATGAAAGGTGGTTGCATCGGCACCTTTGGGCGTGGGGGATCTTAGCAATGTTAACAAACTGCGCTGGACATCACGCCCCGTCTCCCTGCGTCTGTCCAGAGAACCCTCCTTTCTCCTGGTCTTCTAGGCCCAACATCTGGCTATTTCACTTATTTTTCCTCCTCCTGTGGCCTCAAGTCAGGAACTAATTTTTTACCCTCCTACGTCATTATTCTTTCCTTTCTTTCCTGATATCGTTTTGAATGCTTGTCACCTTTAACCTCAAGTACTTGAACAAGCTCCAAGGCAGTCTCCAGAAGCATCTGACCGCACCACCTCCGCCACTTTTCTGTGCAAAACCCTTCGATGACCTGCCACCATATTGTCAAAACTTCATTAAGTGGTTTCCAAGATTTCCCCACTCCAGTCACAACGTGCCTTTCTAGCATCATCTCCCACTACTGGGCCCCTCCCCTCACACCTAATCCTGCTCCCACAGGCCCTGCTTTACCTGGGCTCAGCAAACACATCATGGACTCAGTGCACCTATGCACTTAGCGGGTCCTGTGCCTGGAGTTCTGTCTGATCTGGCCCAGGAGCAGTTAGGGAAACTTCACTGAGCCAGAAACACTGCAGATGGGTGTACTGAGTTGAAAAGTCTCCCCCCAAGATCCATGTCCTTCCCAGAACCTCAGAATGTGACCTTCTTTGGAAATCGGATTGTGCAAATATAATTAGTTAAGATGAGGTCATTCTGGAGTCAAGTGGATCCTAAATCCAGTATAATTGGCATCCTCATAAGAAGAGAAGGCACAGCCACACACAAAGGGAGGATGACATGAAGACAGTCACACACAGGGAAGAATGCCCCGTGAAGAAGTACACACAGACGGGGCCCATATAGCTTCAAGCCAAGAAATGCTGAGGATTTCTGGCAACTACCAGAATTTGCAGCGATGCATAAAGCAGATTCTTCTCTTAAAGCCGTCAGATAGAGTGGCTTTATTGAGCCCTTGATTTTAGACTATGAGACACTTGTTTTAAGTCACCAAGTTTGTGGTACTTTACAACAGCCGTAAGAAACTAACACCGAGACCATTGAATGTTAAGAGCCCTCGGCTGTGAGATGGAGCCATCCTGCCTCTCCTGCCACCTAAGAGCATTGCAGGGATCAAACAGGCTAAGACTTGAACGTGTTATTAGATGTGCAAAATTCTACACAAGGGTCATGTAAACTTCGACTTGTGTTTTTGAAAACCCTCTGATTCCCTTGCATACTTTACCCATAAACTGTGTTCAACAGGCATGTGTTGAATCTTTTCATTTATTCATTCAACATGTCTCATTAATTTTATTTTAAAAGACCCAAAACTTAGTCATAAATAATATGGCTCATCTTCAAACTACTGTGTGGCCATTTGTGTGCAGCTCTGACTGCATGTGGTGTTAGTTCAGAAAGATGGGATGTGTTTTGTCTAGCTGAATGTAAGTAATACACTACATTATAATATTAGATTAGTATATATTAATTTTTAATATGTGAATGTAGTTAAAATATCTGTGGATCTGAAAATAAGATTTATTTAAGGTGAAAAAATTTGTTTTTACAAGTTTGGCTGGTTTTATTTATGCTACTTACTAGAAATCTAACAAATGTATATTTTATTTAACATGACTTTTTAATAGCATTCCTTTGAACTTACTCATCAGAAAATTTAATCAATCACCTTTTTAAGGAACAGAACAAACTTTCTAGTCCTAGAACCATGAAATGATCTCTTGCAAGGAAGTAAAGAAGAATCTGAATCTGAGTGCCAGGAATCATTATTGATAAGGTTAAAGAGAACAAGTTTCCCTTTTGATTCCCAACTTCTACTTGAAATACGACACCCAGAATGTGATTCTTTCTATGTCCATTTTCTCTAAGAATCTTTGAGCAATTTGCGTGTGCCCTGCGGCTAACGCAGCCTGGCCCCCTGAAGCTGACGGCAGTCCTGCTTAGAGCAGAAACACAGACCATGACAGTTACAAGCACGGGACCAACCGAGCCAGGAAAAGACCCTGAACATAACACTCCAGCACCTCCTCAGCAGGAGCAACACCCAACTGATGAATTAATTCTGAGCTCTTAATGATATTTATTAAATCCAGAAGAAAAATGCCGAAATAATTTTTACTTGTATTTAATAGCAATTTAGATTCCTGCAAGTGGGGAGGAAAGCTTTATTTCACTTCCAAGTGGACTTCAAATAACATCAATTGATTAAATGTGCACTAGAAAAATATAATTTTAAAAGGTGTTCCCAAGAATTAGTGAAAGAGAAAAGGCATGGAAATGAGGGAGAGTAATTTCTAGGTAATTTTTCTCGGCTGCTTGTGCTCGTATGACATTTGTGATGAAGGTATGAGTTAGGTTAAGCTAGACTGTGCCAAAGTAACAGAATATACCATCAAAATTCAGTGACTTAAGAATCAGTAAGTTGATTTCTTTTTCAGGTTAATAGGCCAGTATTGGTCAGGTCCAGTTGATTTGGGGGGAAGAAGGGTTTGCTCCATGCAGTTGTAGGGACCTAAGCTGACAGTAGCTTTATCATATTCAGCATGTAGCTTTGTGATCCCAGTCACAAAGTTGGTGTTGTGGAGGATGTTTTAATAGGCCAAGTCTGGAAGGAGCATGTATCACTTAAACTTCTTCCATTGGCTGGAATTCAGTCACGTAACCACACCTCACTGCACAGGAATGTGGGAAATGTAGTTCATCAAACACTCAAGAATAAGTGGAGCTGAATTTTAATCAATACCTATGAGTCTCTGCAACAATTAGAGAAATGTGTGCCTGATGTTTATCATGGAAGAGAAGAATAATTAACTGACTTTTTGTGTATAATCCCCAAGCAAAAGAAGTCTTGATTCATGCTCCTTTGTTCCTTAAACAGAAGCAGATCATTCGTGGGGAATATGTTATTAGAACACCCCTAGAGAGAAGCTGTTATCTAGCTTCATTCATTTTCCAGCTTCATTCTGTTGGCAGGAGACATATTTCTCTTTCTGCCTGTCCACCAACTCTATGCCATAAGCAAAGACATGCTGTATGTCTTGCCTATCAAGGAGGGCTGTGCCATGAAGCTCTTGGGCCCTGTACAAAACGGAAATGTGGATGCCTTGCTGCAAAAGCAGGAAGGCAGTGTTACTAACTAAAATACAAAGCTCTTTTCTTTCTTCCCTGGTCTCTCAATTTGTCATAGTGGTTTTTACTTGCTATTTAGTTGCATTCTATGTAAAGAAAAGTTAAACATTTAAATGTTAACATGAATTTTACCATTCATCTTAATATTGTGCAATTACAATTTTTAATGCAAACATTTAAGACACAGTCTAACTCATACGTGAAATCACTGAAACTAACTACACAATTTGAATTTTGTAACTTATATATGTGCATATGCACTTTGTTCTCGCAAGAACAGTGGGCGTGTTGCACAAAACCAATTCACTCATTTTTATTTCACTTCTTGAGGCTTGCACATTCTACCAACACTCTACCTTCAGCTTACTGATGAATAAGGAAGAATGGAGAGGGACGGAACTAAGGGTTCCCCTATCTTTCCCTTTCATCCCAGCTCATCATTTCCTGCTTCAGTGGCTGGCCCCAACAAGAAAAGCACAGGACTGAGGGAGGCTCTGGTAGCATTCATCGGTCACTGTTTTTTAGAATGCCATTGCCTTCTTTCTGCATTCCAAGTGAGTTCTGACTCAAACAGAAAGTCAGGCATTTCAGGGCTATAAGGCCCCTGCTTACTCTGTAGGAGATGTCACACATTTACCTTGACCCCTACACACTGTGGGCTCACAAAAATTCTGTCTCCAATGGGCACTGAAGATTTTTAAGCCATGCATGGAGTCCTTGTAAGTGCAGGGCCTCACAAAACTTCATGTTTTATGCTATACTAAAGCTCTACACTAAAAGACATCTTTAGAGGAAGGATACCACAGACCGACACTAATGTCTAAAGCAGCAAGAATTGTAAGACATACCATCAATTTTGTAGCAGCTTTTAAGGGGAAAACATACTCTATTAATGCACATCTTAATTGGAATATGCATCCTAATTTCAGAGAGCCTAAAATAAGAGGGGGAAAATCTTCAACTCCTGGAATTGCAGCACATAACATTGCTTTCCCTAGCACCTTCCTAACTGCTGCTACTGATGGACTAATGTATTTTTAAACAATTCAAACATCCAGAAAAACATAGAGACTGATATATGAATACCCGTGTACCCACCAATCAACTTCATCCAATCTCAACAGTTTTTCCACATTTGCTTCCCGAGATTCTTAGGGGGAAAAACATTTCGAATAACACCAGTTCCACCTGTGGGCCCCTCCTCAAATTACTTTACCTCTCCTCCCTCCTCCGAGGTAATGAGTTCCCTGAAATCATTCTTTATCATTCACATGCATACTTTTTTACTCTCAGTACATATATCTGTAACCACATACAATACATTTTCCACGTTGTTAATTTTATATAGAACAGTATGATAATACTGTACTTATCATTCTTCAGCATGCTTTCTTGTGCATCTTTATTACTTTGAGATCTGTATTTCTACATGTGATTCTTGTTGTCATTTTATTAACTGAGAGTGTAAATTGCATAAATACCCCAACTTATTCATTTCTCTGATTGTCATTTTAAATGTTTCTCATTTTTCTTTTTTATAAACAATGATTCAGGAAATCTTCTTCCACGTTTCTGTTAGTATAAACAAGCTGGAGTTTTTTTAAGGTAAATACCTAGAAGTGGAAACGCTGGATTGAAAGTTACGTTCATCGCATCTTCAACTTTCTACCTGTGGCCAATGGCTCTCCCATCTACAAGCCCAGAGGTAGTATGTGAGAGATGCATCCCTCCACAAGCTGCTGGTGCTTGTAAAAGCCCAACGTTTGAATTCTTGCTAAACAAATGAGTACAAGATATATCTTTAAATTTGCATTTTTCCCCGTGATTAGTGTTGAGCAACTTTTCTTATATTAATCAAGTTTATTTTCCAAAAATTGCCTATTTCAATGCTTTGTTCATTTTTTTCTGGGTTACTTACCTACTTTCTATCAATTTCTGGTATTTGTTCATTACGAATACTACTGTTTGGTTGTGTTTCCAGACTTTAGTCTTTAATGCCTATTTATTGAGTCGTCTGCAAAAATAAGATTAGAAGTTTAGTGTCATTAGATTCATCAAAATCCTCCCTTTGTGGTTTTTAGCTTTTGTACTTTGATTAAGACATGCCCTGGCATGTCCCAGTATCTGCTACTGACAACATCATCCTTCACTCCCTGCTCTGCCTGTCTCTGATGTGAAGTTTCCCTCTGTGCATGTGTTTTCTGCTTCTCTTGTTTCACCCACCTCGAGTATACAGTCCCTCCATCTCCTTCAAAATCATCTAGCCTGTTCTTAAACCTTTGTGTTTCTATTTAAATTTGAGGATCAGCCTGTCAAGATCCATTTTTAAAATCCTGCTGGAATTATTTTTTGGAACTGCCTAGAATTACATATTAGTTTATGGGAAATTGCCATGTTTATTTAAGAGATTGAATTTTCCCTTCAGAAACAAAGTGCATATCTCCGTTAATTTAAAATTTGTTTATATTTCATTCATGTTTTTAAATTCTTTCCATAAAGATTTGCACACCTTTCGTTAGTTTCAGGATTCATTTTTTTAAAAAATACTTAGCTGTTTACTACAATCCTTAGATTTTCTCTATAACATAATCTCTTAAATTTATTCACAGTTATAACTGAAACTGCTGTACTACACCTTAATTTTTTTGCCAATTTAGGGATTACTGAATGAACTAATGCAAAATCCATTTTATGCCAATCTATACACTTGGTTTTGAATAATTTATTCAACTAAATACTTTCTAAAGAGAATCATACACGATGAATAAAAATATCTTGAATAGATTGGAAATGTTCCTGTTTTGTTTTCATTTTGAATGCATACTAAATGTGTTAACTCCATAGAAAGATTCTGGGTTCTATTAGATTCCTCAAATATAAAGACTTTGGATGTATCACTGTTTCAATAGCCGAATCGTTTAAACGGAACTGCTATTTACAGCCACGTTTCTAAAGGCATTTCTTACTAGAACTATTTTGAGATATAAAAATATGCACAGGGATTTGTGATAGCTCTGCGACGAGCAGTATTTTTGAAACATGAAATAGGCGTTTTGTCTGGAGAAGCCTTATCTATCACGGTCCATGTCTGAGATCGCAGTTGCTTAATGAGCTCTGTTTTATGGAAGCTGCCGCCGACTCATTCTTAAGTCTCCCCGTTCTTTCCAATGTCACACAGACTTCGGAGATGAATTTAAATTTCATCATTATCCGTGACCTACAACGTGTGCAGTGACCATACTAGACTTTCCCTTTTTGAATGTGTCCCCAACGCTGCCCCTCCCGTCCCACTTCATAGTTGGCTCGCAGTCCTCGGCGCCGTTTTATTCCTCCGGTGTTTTAAACACGGTAAAGACCCAGGCTTATGCTGAGGCAGTGCTGAATGAACCCACCAAAGTCCTCAGAAAAAACCCATCCATTCACAGTGCAGCCCCAGGATTTCGCATGCGGCAAGATCAGGGAGAGCTCTGCGGTCCTTTCTCCATCATCCCAACTCTCCCCTGGCTCCGAGGACACCGCCAGTGCGCCCTAGACACCGTGATCCAAGGCTGGGGCTCGGTCTCCACCCGGTCACACTCCAAGTGACAGCAATAATAGCTGGCGTTTTTAAAGCGCTTACCGGCGCCAGGGGCTGCATCCGTGTAGATTCATTTAATCCTCAAAGCCCGAAGAGAGACACGTTTGACAGATGGAGAAACTGCTCAAGGGCACTCCGCTGGCGAATAATAGGAGGTGGCCCCACAGCCCTCTGCCTGGCCCTGCAGCCTGGAGCAGGCCCTGAGTGCGCTCCCTGCAAACATTCTCACCACAGCCCTGCAAGGGCCGTGGCGTTGAGCTCACCGTTTTACAGGTGAGGAAGCCGTGGCTCAGCCTTCCCACTCTCCTCTACCTGAGCCTCAGAGCCTGGCTCAGAGGCCCTGTGCGGAGAACCACAGCACAGGCGAAGGAGTCGGGGAGCCTGTCGGAGCTACCTGGGGCATTACCAGATGCAAGGTCCAAACAGGGAAAACTTAAAACAAGTTATAAAACCTGTCATCAGTTTGACGTTAATGTTTTTATAATTACACATTGTGATACTTACCTGAATGATAAAGCAATTTCAATGTTGTCTAATGCCTCAGCTTGGATCTGGACGTTTTTCTAACTTAAGAACCGATGAGGGTCACCGATGAGGTCCTGAAGAATAAGTTTTGGAATGCTCTGTTCACAGCCATGGGGGCGTCTCTGCCACCTCTGCCCCAAAATGGACAATCTAAGCTGTCAGCGTGATAACCTATCTCCTGGGATGGTAATTAACCCTAGAGAGGCAGCCCCCAACCTTTCTGGCACCAGGGACCAGTTTTGTGGAGGACAATTTTTCCAATGAACAGAGGAGAGGGTGGTTTCAGGATGAAGCTGCTCCCCCTCAGATCATCAGGCATTAGATTCTCATAAGGAGTGGGATACTGAGGTCCCTCGCATGTGCAGTTCACAGTCGGGGTCATGCTCCTGTGAGACTCTGAGGTGGCAGCTGACCTCACAGGAGGCAGAGCTCAGGCAGCTTGCTGGCCTGCCGCTCACCTCCTGCTATGCAGCCCAATTCCTAACAGGCCATGGACCTGTACCACTCTGTGGCCTAGGGGTCAGAGACCCTGCTCTAGAGATCTCCTTGATTCCTCTCTGTTCATTGCAACACTGAATAAAAGTTTAACTGGAATGTTCATTGTAATTCATATGCATTCAAATACTTGGTTGCACTTAGGTAACTGTCTTAGTTTCCTATATTATCTCACTGCTCTAGCTTTGTCTTTTGTTCCATTCCACATATCATTTCTAGACTAGTAATCCAAAGTTAGTGTTAAAACATGAGTTTAGAGTCACATAGGCCGGCCATATCCTGACTCCGTCCTACACTGCCCATATTAGTTTCCCATGGCTGCCGTGACAGATAACCACAAACTCAGTGGCTTAACACAACAGAATGTTCTCTCTCAGTTGTGAAGGCCAGAAGCTCCATATTGGCTTCACTGGACTGAAAGCAAGCTGCGGCAGAGAGAATCCAGTCCTGGCCTCTCCCAGCTTCCAGTGCTGCCAGCATTGCTTGGCTTGTGGCCACATCACACCAGTCCCTGCCCTGTCTTCACATTGTCTCCCACTCCTCTGTGCACTGTGTCCAAATCCCGCTCTGCTTCTGTCTCATAAGGACACCGTGATTGAATATAAGGCCCGTCTGGGTAAGCCAGGATCCTTTCCCAGGACCCTTAACATAATCACATTTGCAAAGACCCTTTTCCTAATAAGGTACATTTACAGGTTCTGGGAATTAGGACCTGACATCTTTCTGACCATAGGTCAACCTGTGTGACTGCAGGGAAATTATTTAATTGGTCTGTATTTAATTGTTTTGGCTGTCTAATGGGTATCTATTTCATAGGGTTGCCTGAGGCTCAGAGGAGACAGTTTACATAAAGTGCTTAGTGCAATGCTTGGCAGAAAAAAAAAAGCTTTTAATAAATAGTAACTATTTGTTTTGTTTCTTTATGCCAAAAGTTCAGCATCTCTCTATTACTTTCTGTCTTAATCCCTTAGTCTACTAGGTTGGTGCAAAAGTAATTCCAATTGCCAAAGTAATTACCATTAACAGTAATTACAAAAACTGCAATTACTTTTGCGCCCACCTAATAGAAACCTCTACGTCCATCATCTAGTTCTAACAATTTCCCCAACCTGTCTTTTACTATTTTCCTTGTAGACCTTCTAGTCTAACTAGATGTGTTTGCTAAGGAGTCCCTAAATGGAGTGTTCTTGCTTCGCCCTTTGTGTCTTTATTCTTTGTTGCTCCTGCCTGCGACAGTTGACCCCCTCCTCTTTGTCCAAATACTGTTCTTCTGCCAGGACCGGCCCCCTTCTCATCTCTCTTTGAAGCTTCCCCAATCAACCCAACCCAGGCTGGTCTCTCCCCTTGAGGACGATCAGTGCTGCCCTCCACGAAGCCTCCTTGCTCTTACCATGGTGGCTCCATACACTTAGACCCAGCTGCATATAGACACATGCTATGTATGAAGCACACAGCAATGATGGATAAACCATTGCAACAGAGAACCCAGGGAGTCAGATCTGAGCTCAGAGACTAGATTAACATCTTATATCCCTAGGCCAGAAACAGAATAGAAATAGTAGGCAGTAAGGAGGCCTGAAGCCACAGGCCTCCTGAGATCCCAGTTGAAAAGCAGGCCATGGTGGGCGAGAGCCTGGCCTCTGTGGGGTATGGAGGATAAGAATCTCCCTGTGGAGTGTAGTACCAGGCCAGGCCTGCTGCTCAGAGGCAGAGGCTAGAGTGGAGTCTTTCACTAAAAGTGAAAAATAAAAATAAAACCTGCTGCTGGTGCTATCTGCTGCTGGACTGGGGGCTCCAGGAGTTGTGTACAGACAGCCACAAAACTACTAGATAGGAAAGAGAGGGCAACGATTTAGAAGGGGTGAGAGAAATAGGGAAGAACCCTCTTCCTTTTAAAATAATTCTGCAAATAAAACGTTTCACAACCCATGAAGAAATTCCGTGCTAAAAAAGGCAGCCCACAAAATAAAAATTTAGAACACATATTCATTCCTAATTAAAATAAATTTCTATAATAGTCTGAGAGGTCCCAGAATAAGCGTATGCTAGGTGTCCAAAGAAATAAACAAGATACATTCATAAAAGTAAAAATAAATTATTTTTTGAAAATGATAGAAATCCTGAAACAAGAACAGATGAATGTGAAGAAGAACAAATTATGAATTTGTTCTTCCTCCCTAGGAAGCTGCCTAGGGAGGATGAAGGTTAACGACAAGATGGCAGAGATGAGTGAGTTGAAAGCTCTTTCAATTGGAAGTGTATTTCCAACTGAGAAAGATAAAATATGTAAACTCTACCCTAAACACGGTGTGATAAAACTGCAAAACATTAATGACAACAAGAAAATATTTAAGACAGCAAAAAGGGCAGACACCACAAAGACCCACCGGATGGTCCGTGGGATTATCAGCAGTCCGAGACACAAGACGGTGGGTTGATATCTCGAGTGCTGAGAAAAAATAAAACCAACCACCTAGAATTTTACACACAGTAAAGATACCACCCAAGAGGGAAGGTAAAATAAAGACAATTTCGGACATACGAAGATTAAAAGAGTTTGCCAACTCTGCTTAACTCTAAGTAAAATTATGGCCTGAATCAGTACATTAGCAAGAAGAATAAACCGCAGCGAAGAGTGAGATAGCAGAAATTATGGCAAATCCTAAAATGGATAAAATGTCGGTAAGATTTATGAACTATGGGATTTTTGTAATGCGGTTTTTAAGCCAAACGAACACTCCAGACAACAATGGCAGGATGTCGGAGGGGTTTTCAGTTGTCAGCCAAAGCTTTGTTTTATCTGAGAGAAAGACAAGAATATTTAATCACTTAGGAGTTTCCATACCTAAAACCATGCTAAAAGATTTAAAGAAAAACAAATGAAAAATCTATATTAAGCTAAAGAAACATATGGAGTAATAGTAAGATCAGATCAAAAAAAAGCGTTAATGGAGAAAGGAAGGGCATCATATGGTAAGAAGAAGCAAAATCCACCAAAATGACATAAAAATCATGATCCTGTATTATCCTAACAATGCAGCGGAAATACATAAAGTAAAAGCTAACAGAATTCTAAGAAAATTGGACACATCCGCAAAGGAAAGGATCATAACTCTAACCGATCAAATAAAAAACTTATTAAGGCTGTGGATGATCTTTTAGTAAGAAAATTAACAGGTGAGTTTTGACATATAGAGGAGAACTCTGCACCCAACGGTGATCATCCTTTGTATACTCCTAGAACATTTACAGAATTGACCATGAAGAAGATTGAAATCTGAACAAATTTAAATAATAATAATCTATATTATTCAAGTGATATTCTCTAGCAACTAAAAAGATAGTGTTTGAAGTGAATTTATAATTCATGAACTAAAGCACCAGATTGAAAATAAATGTAGAGCATTCAGTTTAGGAATGAGATAGTGAAGCATAAGATAAATGCAGCAAGAATAGAATAAACAAAAGAGCAAACGTTCCTGAAATGGATGTCAAGGAAACGGCAGAGCAGATCTGCAAAACCAAAACCAGTTCTTTGAAACAGCAAATAAAATACACACATTTCACCAAGACTGAGTACACGGAAAAAGTCACAAGCAGTAATTCATTCATGAATCGATGCAAATGAATTTGGAATTTAGTTTAAAGAAGGAATTTACTAGAAACAAATTACCAAAACATAGAAATTCTAAATAAACCAATAAACATTAAAGAAAATGAATACATAATCAAAAGCTTCCTCCCACGGAAAGAAGCAACATACCCAGTTCATTTTATAGTCAGTTTTTCTAAGTATTTAAATATTCTTTCTTTCTCTCAAACTATCCCAAAGAACTGAAAAAGAAGAATTGAAGAAGAAGGTAGGATAACTTATGAAAAAGAAGGAAAATATATTAAAATAATTACAAAAATCCTAAGTAACATGTTGTCATATTTAAAAAATTCTAATAGATCGGGAGGAAGTAGGACTGTCCTTGGGATGGATGTTGTCACTGAGTTCCTAGGGCCCTGCTGGGGTGGTTTGCAAAGGGCCCCTGTGATGTTATCTCCATTAAAACATAACCCCAATTTCATGATGAAAAACTCATCAGACAAACCCAAACTGAAGAAATTCTGCAAAATACCTGGCCAATATTTCTCAAAACTCCAAAGATCATGAAAAATAACTAAATGCAGGGCTGTATCCTGATGGAATCCTGAAACAGAAAGAGGAGCGTGGTAGAAAAACTGAAATCCAAATATTATCTGAAGCTTAGTTAAAAGGAATATGGGAAATGTTAAAGTTGATGTCTTAGTTTTGACAAATATGAGATTAATACAGGATATTAACATCGGAGAAACTCGGTGAAGATGCAGAGAGCTCTCTGTACTGTCTTTGCAACTCTTAGTATTAGCAGATCTAATACTATTTCATGATAAAAAGTTGATTTAAAAAAATCTCAACACCCACTCATGATGGAAACTCCTGGCAAACCACGAAGAGAAAGGTCTCAACTTGATGACTGTGTCCATCATGGCTTCGTGGTTTCCAAAGCACAAGTCGAGGTTTTATTCACACATTATGGTGAGGACTAAATGAAGTGATATGTTTGCAGTGCCTTATGAATTAATACTGTTATGCCTGTGATCCCAGCAACAACATCAGACATGTGCATGTTGCTGTAGCGCGGAGTTCTTGGCCTTGTTTGTGCCGTGTGGCACTTGGACAGCCCGGGAAGGTCTTCAGACCCCTTCTTAGGATGTCTGCCAATGCGAAACGTAAAATTCATATGGTTACTATGTGTGTGCATATATAGTGGTTAAATCACAATAATTTTTTTTTTATATTGAACTAAACTTCCATTCTAAAGCTAGCCCTATGTGGTCACGATGTGTGGTTGAAGAATCAGCAGACCTGGGTGATCTCAGCAGGGAGGTGAGGCAGAGAGAAGAATCCACGTCCCATGCCAGGCTGGGCCTCCTGGGTGTGTGGGAAACTCAGGGTAAAGAGATCCTAAGAGGGGACAGGGAGGAAAGACCAAGAGGTCGGTGTGGAACCTTGTTGAGTTTGAGTTGAATGATGTTTCCAACTGGATATTTTTCATAATTGCACATCTTTTTTGAAAAGTAGTTTTTAGGCCAAGCATGGTGGTTCACACCTATAATCCCAGCACTTTGGGAGGCCGAGGTGGGCCTTGAGGTCAGGAGTTTGAGACCAGCCTGGCCAACATGTTGAAACCTTGTGTCTACTAAAAACACAAAAATTAGCCAGGTGCAGTGGTGCATGCCTGTAATCCCAGCTACATGGGAGGCTGGGGCAGGAGAATAGCTTAAACCTGGGAGGTGGAGGTTGCAGTGAGCTGAGATCACACCACTAAACTCCATCCTGGGCGACAGAACAAGAGTCTGTCTCAGTGGCTCACGCCTGTAATCCCAGCACTTTGGGAGGCCCAGGTGGGGTGGATCACAAGGTCAAGAGATCAAGACCATCCTGGCCAACATGGTGAAACCCTGTCTTTACTAAAAATACAAAAATTAGCTGGGTGTGGTGGTGCATGCCTATAGTCCCAGCTACTTGGGAGGCTGAGGCAGGAGAATCGCTTGAACCTGGCAGGTGGAGATTGCAGTGAGCCGAGATCACACCACTGCACTCCAGCAGGGCAGCAAAGTGAGACTCCGTCTCAAAAAAAAAAGTAAATACAGATATAAGCATTTTTTTCTCTGCATCCCTTTGGTTTAGTGAGCTCCAGGCAGTAACATCAGGTACAGATGTAAAGTTTGAAAAAAACAGAGGAGTTCCATCTGCAAAGGATCACTTTCATAGTGATGAAAGACTGGAGCAGGTGCAGAGACTGGGGACCCCTCCCACCTTCTTTTCCCCATCCCCTCTGAGCCCTGCTGATGTTGAAAAGTAGCTGATGCCTCCTGTTTCAGCTCTGAGCTTTACTGCTATTGATTCTACATCTCAGTAAATTCTGGCCTGGAGACCACTGGTCCCACCCAACCTCCCATGAGAGACAATTTGTGAAAAGAGCCCAGAATCTGGAGTCTGAAGGCCGTGGTTTGATTCTGGTCTATCTCTTTCCAGCTAAATCTTACATCTTAGACAAATCATTTGACCACCCCAAGCCTCGGTTTTCTCGTTCATAAACTAAAGGTTGTATATTTCTTTTCACAGTGTAATGAGGATTTAACGAGACAACGTAAATCAAAGTGATTTGTGAGCTATGATGCCAGGAACACACCAGAATTTGTTGTTACTTTTTGTATAATCAACCCGAGTCTTGCAGTGTATTCTCCTGTCTACATCTTCCATCAACTATAAATACAGCGTGTCACTCCCCCAGGTCCAGAAGTGGCAGTTTTTCTGCAGTCATTAGGTTACTTTTCCTATCCACAGCGCTTGTTTTCCTATTCTGTGCAGGACACTGGTTTTCAGGCCGGGATGATTTTCCCTCCCGGGGGATGTTGGGTTGCTCCCCGTGAGGGTGGGGGCGCAGTACTGACTTCCAGTGGGTAAAGGCCAGGCATGCTACCAAACATCCCACACTGCACGATCAGCCCCGCCACAGAGAACACAAAACGTCAGTACCTGGAATGGTTCATCCGTCCTGTGAACCGACTGGGATGCCAGGCATGGAAGTTTTGATTGTTGATCTTCACTCCTGCAGTTGAATCCCATTTTCTGTTAGAGGTCACTTACCTCCATCAGCAAAAGTCCCTGGCCTGGCCTTGGACGTGTCTGGGGGGCACTGACACCTACTTGAGATGGGAGAGGAGAAGGAGACCTGCAGGGTAAGATGAGAGGCAGTGCATGAGAGAGCTGCCAGCTCTGCCTTCACTTACAAATGTAACCTTTCTAACACGTATTAAGTCACTGGTGGTAAAAACCTTAAAATGGTTGAATTTCAGTTTCATGTAACAGTCACAGTTCACGGCCTTCCCTTCTTCTACTGCTGTCTTCTCCCTTATGTTTAGTTCTTCTGACTCTTTTGAGCTCCAAAAAGCCTTATGTACCCATGATCATCACTCTCCCGCTCTCCCTCTTCTTTCTTTTTTTTTTTATCAGATAGAGTTTCACTCTTGATGCCCAGGCTGGAGTGCAGTGGCACAGTCTTGGCTCACTATACCCTCCACCTCCCGGGCTCAAGTGATTCTCCTGCCTCAGCCTCCCGTGCAGCTGGGATTACAGGCATCCTGTATTTTTAGGATAATTGTATTTTTAGTAGAGACCGGGGTTTCACCATGCTGGCCAGGCTGGCCTCGAACTCCTGACCTCGGGTGATCCACCTACCTCAGCCTCCCAAAGTGCTGGGACTACAGGTGTGAGCCACCATGCCTGGCCTTGTCTTCTTTCTTTTACAAATCTGTGTGCATGACACACGTTGACAAGGAGGTGCCGTTGGTAGCCTTGTGTCCATTTCTGGAATCCCAAGATTTGGATTTCACCACCACTTCCTGACCACGGCAAGCGGTTACCAAGGGCAATGGAGATATTTTCATTCCTACCCTTGGTCACTTACCCTGATGCCTTCTATTGATTTTCAAACTCAGAGGTCGAGCTGATCATCTGAATTGTGAATTATTCAGTTTAATGGCACAGAAATTAATAAGACAAAGTCGTGAAACTCCCATCTGTCTCCAAGCTATCTACTTGTGGATGTTTATCAAGCTAAGAAACTTGCCATATGTGGAGCATATTGTCTGAAGGAAATGAAACGCTCTACTTTTTTCTAGAAAATCCTGACATTGTATGTTGTGTTTTTGTTCCAACTTATTAGATGGCCTTCTCTTCTTGTCACAGGTAAATAAAACGACTTCATCCTATTCATCTTTCTCTGTTAGCTTTTCATAGCACTAATATGAATGGTGTCTGTTTACATGGGGTGTTCAACCTCATTCCACAAAGGATCTAACAACATCTTTTAAGTTCAATCTGTTCTTGTATTTTCCCTCACAAGCTAACATGTTTTTAAATGTCTTTTCAGAAATGATAAACTTGAATTTTTCTCATGGTGGCTTTTGTCCAAACATCTCTAATTGTTTTGGAGATAGAGTCCTATTCATTTTCACAATATTCCTCTAAAAGTGTAGGCAATATTGTGCCGCTTCGCGCAAGGTCAAACCATAGCATATGGGAGTTTATTAACTCTCTTTCTGCCACGCGTCTACATTCTTCTCCCTTTCTATTCTGTTAGCCCATGTATGCTATTGCTTCTCTTCCGATTCTCCCTTGTGGTTAGCTGAATACTTCTCATGAAGTTTATCATCCTCAACTCCCATGATAGTTACTTGAGGATGTCTTACCCTCCTTCATTAGCCTGCAGGTTCAGTGTCCTTCTCTGATTGGCTTAGGACCACATACTGAACTCAGCACATGTGATCTACACAACTCAATGTATAGAATTACAAGAATGTATAGAAATACAAGATCCAAATGAAAGGAGAGAATATGAGCTTTACAAATGGATGTACCATTGAACATATCATAGAAACACGTGTATTTATTTCTTGAATACAGAAAAATGAGAATGTAGCATTTTTCATAGGATGATAGTAACATATTTGTTTCCAATGTGCTTTTCTTATTTGTTTAATCCTCGTGAAATCTGACTATATAAGCAGGGCTGCTGTACCACCTTAAAGATGAATGAACTGAGACTCAGAGGCTGGGTTGCCATCCTAGTGTCTCCAGTCTCGCAAGGAAAAGAGGATTTCCTAACAAATTCCAGTGATCACATGGCAGTTCTTTCTGTTCTGACTGTAACATTTTCTCTGAAGCTCTACTCACCAATCTTGCCTTCATGTTCACCTCCCTCGTATCTCACTTTCCTAAAACCCACCTGTTATCATATTTCTTCCCTCAAATCGCCGGTAGTTAGCAAGTGTTCCTCAGAAGGAAACAAAAGTAGCATGCCAGTTACAGCCTGCCATTCTATGTGCGTTTTGTACTGTAGGCCTTCCTTTCACACAGCCTTTCCTTCCCAGCACACTGGGCTGTTCGCTGTCCCAGCCCCAGGGAAGCCGTTACCTGCTTGGCAATGCCCCTCTAGCACCCTTCTTTACCAAACAGAATAGAAACATTCCCACAGACTCATTCGCTGTCTGCTTCGTCAGCATTTGATGCACCTTTCCATCCCCCGTGCTGCCTTATGCAGTTCTTCCACACAGTAGACATTTGGTTAGCACTCATTACCTGCTTGATACCACTGAAAATATAAAATTAGGCAGAAAATTCACTCTTGGGACAAGGCAGTGTCTACTGTAATCCGCCTGCAGACATGTTAGAAATCTGTACTAAGTCACAGATGCTTATAGTTTGGGGAGTTTTATTCTTACCAGATTTTTCTTTAATGCTGCAAATTGACAGCCTGAGTGTTTAAAGTGTCCATGGCCATTAGAGGCAGCCTTTTGAGGGGACTTTTCATGTCAGTCATCTCTGTGCCCTTCCACTGGACTGAAAACAGTGTCTGGTCTGTAGTATGCACGGTAGGAATATTTTTACATTGAATAATTCATTTTAATTTGATATACAAAGGGACCGATCCAGTGCAAACTTTCATTAAAAGGCTGGATCCTGGAGCCTGGTATAATGTGTGCAGGCCACATCAGGCCATCCCAGACTGGTTTGCATGTCACACAGGAAACATTCTAGCCAGAGAGCTGCATCTAAGCCCAACACCCTTCCCTGAGAACACACTGCTCTTTGAGATAACAGGGCAATGGCACCTGAAAACCCACACGTTCCTCTTAAGATTCAAATGGTAGCATAACCAGTATTCCACTACAGGATGACACTCCAACTGAACTTGGCCCCAGTGACGCAGCTCCTCTCTGCACAGTAGCTAGCTCCTCCTCTCCAGCTCCTTCCCATCTGGCTTCAACTTTGCCTGTGATTTCTGCGTGAGCTGGAACATGCGAGAACATACAGCACACAGTCCCCAGGCAGCTGCTAACGCTGGAAATACCTGCCTCTCTCCTGGACGAGCTCTGTCTGTGCAATTGCGTGAGAGATTCCAGCGCCTCTGGTCACTTATGGTTGGCACCAACCCATAACTGGCGGCCGCACAACAGATGGGTGATCGGTGTGCAGTATTCTTGTGAACGTGAGTTTTTGTGTAAGGTTTTGTGAAAAATCTACGGCAGAGGAGAAAAAAAATATCCCTGACGTCTACTGAAAACGGCCAGGCCCTGCTGGAGGGAATTGCGTCCCTGTCGGCTGGCTGCGTTAGGAGGAAACCGTATGCAGCCTCCCCCGGGCCCTGGCTGGCTTCCTTCCCCTTCCTTGAGGCTCCTGCCCCGGCTCTGCCGCCTCCCACAGACTGATCCCTCGCTGTCACCTCCCCTTCTGCACAGTCCAGGCCGGTCGGGGGGTCCCCACGCCCCCTCCTGCTGCAGAGTTTCCGGAGGGCCCTCCCTAGGCCGCGGACTCCCGAGGCCTCTCTGCTCCCCCTTCCATCCTCCCTCCAGCGCACTAGCCGGGATCCCTCTTTGCTCAGGTCTCCACTGGGAGGATTTAAAAAGTGAAAGGCCGAAGCCAGCTCTGTGTGTGCCTTGCCCTCCTTCCCTGCACACCCTGGAGAACACCCCAATCCTTCTGGTGAAACCCCAGTCTCCTCGCTTCCCATGGGCTTTTCTATCCACCGTGAGCTGAAATTTCTCCCGCGAAGCAGCTGCGTCTCCAGACTCCTGGGCTCTTTCCTTTCCAACTCCCTGACCCCCGCAAGCCTCCCTGCACCTGCTTCTCCTCTCCACAGGGCTGCCGGGTTGCCCATGCAGCCCCCGCCCTCTGGGCACTCCCGTCCTTCTCACTCCAGACCTGCAGCACCAGCCCAGCACCTGGGAGCTTCAGCAGCTGTCACCCCACCCACCCCTACCCCGGGCCAGCCTGGAACCCCTGCCTGCAGATCGAATCCACCCAGCAGCGCAGACCCTCGTCCCCACCCTGCGTTTCCCACCTGGGCCCTGGCGCTCCCGCTGGCTTCCCGGGAAACTCATCTCATTTCCATTTCTCTAGGAAACTCAGGGATGCCTGGGACCCTCCCGCCCCGGGACTCCCCACTCTCGGTGGATGTAAAGCTCCGCGTTTTTAATGTTCCCTGCATGACCGTCTTGCTGTGCGTCAGCTCAATCCTTCTGTCAGTGCTTTTCTTGAGGGCATTCCTGTGGCTGGTCCTCACCCTGCCCCTCTCCCCGCACGCGGTGATGTTCTTCTTGACCCCGGAGTGGCCTCTGCCTTGCAAGTTGTTGGGTCCGCCACCGCCCAGGCACACCGCGGGTTTCTCAACCTGTGCCTCAGTTTGACCATGTACGCAAAGGGGTGGTGATCACACCTAGCTAACATTAACCTTGTGAGGATGAAGTGAGTTAGCATAAATCATGCTCCAACGGCGTCCCTGAGCTCCACAGGCGCTAGGTTGGAGTTCGTGCTGTCCTCACCGTCAGATTCCAGCAGGACACACCAGAGGGCCACTGGCTGGCTCTCATTCTCCTCTACAGGCTTCTGTCCCTCTGGGACCTCACCTTCCTGCTCCTGCGCCTGTGCTCACACTGGACTGCTCCTTGTTCCTTGACCCTGGGGACACCTCCATGCCCCTGTTTCTCTTGTCCTTCTCTTCTCTGCCAGGAACATTTCCCTCCCATCTCCCAGCCATGGGACTTCAAAGTCAATTCAATATCACCTTCTTCAGGAAGCCGTCCAGGCTCGGGTCCCTGCCTCTCACCCTCTAAGAACAGGAAAACCCACGGAATTATTTGCTCCCTCTGTGTTCCTGCCAGCTCCAGGGTCAGGATTTCAGCCCAGCACGTGTAACAATGCATGGGCGGTTAGCCGCTTGGTGGTGACCTCTTTCTGGATCTCTCTGTCTTGATGGTCCCTAGACTATTGAAAGGCGAGCAGAGGTGGGCAAGAAATACTGGCTCAATTAAAATTCTTGAAATTATAAATTCTGAAAATCATGACCAAGGGTAATGTTTTCTCTGCGGCGTTTTGTCTATATCATTATCCGTTTGGAGTGTTTGCTCTGCCCTGGAACTTCAAAAACCAGTTTCTGACCTTCTTTTAAAAGTAAATCTCTTACTTAAGATTTAAATATATCAAATTATTTTATTTTTGATGAGGAATAATAAGAAAATAATATAAGAATTTTTAAAACTTTTACATCTCAAAAAAGACATGAAAAGTGAAAAATGCCCAATTTGCTTTAACATGACTGCAATTTGATAAATATTTTGGACTTTTATTTGCAAAAGAATGTAAAGGATCTTTATTTTAAAGACTTACTTGGTACAGCTGAAATATCACCACTGTACTCCACTAGAATGAAACATTTGTTGGACTGGATCTTGTTTTGTTGTGGTTGTTTTAATTCCTTGCTCTTTAGACTGTTGTTTAAAATCTTATGCTTTTTAATGTGTTACCAAGGAGAGAAACTGTGAGAGCAAATTCCATAGTGTAGAATGGAATGCCTCCCCCTGCCCTCCCCAGCCACACACACTTAACGATGTCTGCATATGTTCTCATCCTCATCGGCAGACTTTTGTTCCCGGCCTGAGAAAGACAGCCTCCCACTAAACAAATAAGGCCTCCAAAGGATGTTTTTCTTTGGTGTTCCTGCAAATTAGCATGAATCCGTGCCATGTTGTGTAGAACTTCAGAGACATTTTATTATTTGTCCTTGATAGGAAAATGTGCAAAACCCATGGTTTGCTTATTCCAGATGCAATTATCTCACCTTTCCTTAAATCAGCTTCAGTAAGCATAAAGTCAGCCACATAAACGTCTTTACTTTTAAAATCATGAATAAAAGTTAAGTTTACTGACTAAAACATATCCTTTGGTCCAAGAAATATTATTTATGTAGCCTTAATTTTTTAACAGAACTTAAATATTATCAAAGCTGTATTTCTAGAATGAAGTATGAAATGAATCAATGTATTAGAAATTTGCACATGTTACATAACAATCACTTCCTAACAAATGCTTAGAAGGTCCTATTTATACATTTGAGCCCTTGGTTTCTACCCCGAATATGTCTTCTTAAATCCACCGTTTTTCTTTTCTCTTTAATTTCAGTTTGTTTGGTTTAATGATAGCTACTGAACATAAATGCCAAATTACAATGGCACTTCCCAGCTGTGTGCAGAACTTTATATTTTAAGTACCAATTTGTGATGAAAGAATGCTTCCAGCTCAATTCTCATCAGCATTAGAGGCTTTAGCAATTGCCAATTATTTTTCTAAATTACCTATTTTAATTAAGTAAAATATTGTGAATTGAAGTTTATGAAGTATTCAAGCATTATTTCATCTTTAACTAATTAGTGAGAAAAAGGGAATTATATTTTGGGACATTAAGTGGCTATTTTTAGAATAAAATGCTTCTATGGTTTCAGTGCTTTAAATTAAGATAAAATGCAGAAACTTCTCTTGAAATCCTGTTACTTGCTGGAGTACACCTTGAACTGATTATTTGTTCTAATATAACATAAATTTGTATATTAGAGCCAAAATGCCCAGGAGGTTGAGGCTGATATCTCCCTTGACCATTTTAACACATCTAGATCCCTCAGCTACATTTTAAAACCAGCTGTTTTCTATTTTACCCTCATAGAACAAAGCCTAGAACTTAGGAAGGACTCCAATTTATATGCATAGATCTGACCGTCATCCTTAGTTCAGTTCTGAGATTTCCATTCCTAACATCGCTGGAGCCCACATTCTATTTCTTACAAGGGCATTTCAAGAGATATGTACAGACGAAGGAAAATTGGCACCAAAATCTGCCTGCCTAGCAGCTTGCAGCAATATTGGAAGGCATCAAAAGGCATTATAACTGACATTGGCAAGGTGATTTTGTGACACCTTCCTTTTGTGTGTCAGTGCAGGCTACGATGGTCCCTAAACTGTTGCTTCAATGCAGACAGCACAAACTCTTTCTATACCAGTGGGTCTCCCCGCTTCTTCCTCCTGAACACTGCCCGTTCACGGCAGTGAGCTCAGGAGGGGAAAAGGGTTAGTCAACAATTCTGCTTGGCTGCTTTGGGGGAGAGCCAGTGTTTTGCAGACTAGTGAACTAATTACGCACTCTTGATGAGATCATTAAAGGACAATAAAGGAAAATGGAAACAATTCACAATATGTGTAGACAAATTTCTATATCGAATAATTTTTGTTTGTATTTAAATGTTGGGTAGAAACTTTCTATCCTGAGTAATGGTTGCTTTAAAAAAATTTTGGATTGAAACTTATCCTTTAAGCACAAAAGTATAGTCAGAAATATTTAGTCGTCGTGACTACCACAGATCATACCTATAGTTCCGAATCTCCAATCTGATGGATAAACTCTGCTCTCACCATGGTGTGGTGCCCTGCAAGGGAAGGGGCCAGCGCTCCTGGATTCCCCTGCACGTTTTCAGTGCTTTTGTTTCATTCATCCACCTCATTCTGGAAATGCAACTGGGATACTTCTATTTCAGATGTGTGTTTGTTAAAATGCTACTTTCAGAAGTGCTTTCCAATTTACTCAACAGGCAATATGAGGTAATATTTGAAAATACAAAATGCGGTGACTTTTGGCGTTTATTCCTGTGTAGTCATGTGAATTCTTGGAGTTTCTAAAAGGGAAATTTTTTTTAACATCAGTTTAACATCCCATTTTTTTTAACATCCCATTTCACTTGACAATTTGAAGCATCCAAAATGATACAAGCGCATTGGATGGATGACTCAATTGAATACAACGAAAGTCAATAAAGATAAATGCAAAGTAGTGTCTTGAAGAGTAATAATCCCATAAACACAAACTACAAAAGAAACCGATTAAACTTAGTATGGGAAAAAGATGAAGAGGTTTTGATAAGTGAAAACTGAATATCACTGAAAGAATAATCAACTCTTTTGTGACATGTCAATACTATCGCTGTTGAGTGTAAGATGCACAAGTCTTTCTCCCTTGGAACCACCAGCTCCTGCTGCAATAAGGGTGAACAATCTGGAAAGAAGGAAACTGATTACCAGCAGTGGTCAGAAACCAAAAGCTCTGAAGCCCTAAGGGGAAGAGCAGCTGTGATTTTGCACCAGCAGTCATACGTCTCTGGGGAAGGGGAGCATTTCAGAGTCTGTGAAAAGACATCTCTTCCCAGGAGGGATGTCCCAGCCTCAGAACTGGGAGCCTCCTGGCATCAGGATGACCAGAATGGGAGTGCCCTTAACAGCTAGCCCTGGTACAGCCTCCTCCGTGGAACTGGACGTGCCCCAGGGTTGCTCAGCCAAACAGAAAGATCAAGAGGCAACATGATAGTTGCCTACGATGTAGCGATACAGGGCTTTTGTGGGCACTGTGTGGTCCTTCATTTGCCAGTGCCACTGCAGGAATGATGAGGACAATGGCCAGCAGTCGAGATATTTAGGTTAGACATTAGATAAGAGGCTGTCTTGGCAGCTCCAGGAGACACTCTGACAGTTCATCTTAAAGGTCACAGACCCTTCCTCCCTGCAGCATAGACTGCTAAGTGAGGTGGCTTTCCAGAGGAATCCTGGCATCTCCAGTATTGAGATAGACAAAAGGATTGGAAAGCTACAGCGGAAAAAGGAATTAAATAAGCCACACTGACTTCCAGAAATCACTCCGCTCCGCGTCTAGATGTTGCTCTTGCTCATATGCTCTGTAGACCTGCCAGATTTCACAAATAAAAATACAGGATACCCAGTTGATTTGAATTTCAGATGAACAAGAAATAATTTTTAATACAAGTATGAAATACTTAAGACATGCTTATGCTAAACACATTTTTGTTATTTATGTGAAATGTAAAGTTAACTGAGCATCTGTGTTTGATCAGGCAACTACAGCAAGAACCACATGCCTCATGCACACATGGTCTGTGTCCTCTGGCCACCTGCATGTGACATGCTGGAACTGTCACATCAACAAAACAAGCCCAAAGCTCTTATCTCTGAAGCACTGGAAGTTAAGTTACTACTTTAGAGGAGATGAGCACTTTTTAAACATTTAATGTGGAAGAAAACATGGAATACATACATATAAAAACTCACAACACAAAATGACTTATCCTTGGCCTCCAAAGCCTTCACACCTAGATTACAGAATTAATTTTTCACTGGTGCTTCCTACTTTCCACTTTGCCCCCATACCTCCTCCTACACAAAACTCTCAAATCAAGTGGTACAAAGGCTGCTTTCCTAAAGTGACTTCCCCTTTGGGCATCCAGCAAATGCCAAACAGGCATGAAAGACCCTTCCCGAGCCCCCCTTTCCAAAGATGCTTCTGTTTCCTCTGCCCTTGAACGGTACCCTGAGCTAGGAAGTATAGATGAAGCCAGTGAAGAGAAGCCTCGCCCCTTCATGAAGCAGGGAGGGTCATTCCAACTCGAGGGGTCAGGGAACACTTCCGGAGGGGGATGGCGTTTGGGCTGCACTTTGAAGAATGAGTAAAATTTAGATATGGGAAGCTGGGGAGAGAAAGGCCTGGCTGGCCTAGGGCAGAGGCCCTGGATTGGGACATGTCTTGTGTATTCTGAGAGCGAGGGGCCCTATTGGCTGATGGTGAGAGGATGCCCAGATTCAATGAGATACCTTTTTGTCATCTATAGAAACCTTTTTGAGTACCATGTCATAATTAAGGCCATGTAACAGAAAAAGTTATCTGTAACTAATTTAAGCATCAGAAACTAAGAAGTTCACTTAAAATATCTCTGATATGTGCCTTTAAAAATCCATTTTCAGTATCACTATAAATCCATTCAACTGACTCTAAATCCCATGCCCATTTCAGAAGCCCCAGCTGCGTGTCTATTCTGTCCCACTCTGCTCCAACTGAAGATGAGATTCCAGTGGCTGACCTACCTTTGTGCCCACACACATCCTCTTGCTTTACTTGCCAGCCTTCTCCAGCTGCCTCTCAATCTCGGCACACACTGTGCTGTTCAGGGGCCTTTTTATATGTTCCTCCCTTTGTCTGGAATGGCCTTTCCCCTCTTTTCTCCAAGTTCATCCTTCAGGATTTAGCAAAGTATTGTCTCCTTCAAGAACTCTTCCCTGGCTGGGCATGGTGGCTCACAGCTGTAATCCCAGCACTTTGGGAGGCCGAGGCGGGCAGATCACGAGGTCAAGAGATCGAGACCATCCTGGCCTACATGGTGAAAACCCGTCTCTACTAAAAAATACAAAAATTAGCTGGATGTAGTGGTGCACACCTGTAGTCCCAGCTACTCGGGAGGCTGAGGCAGGAGAATTGCTTGAACCCAGGAGGTGGAGATTGCAGTGAGCCGAGATTGCACCACTGCACTCCAGCCTGGTGCCTGGCAACAGAGCAAGACTCTGTCTCAAAAAAAAAAAAAAAAAAAGAACTCTTCCCTGAGCCCCGAGACAGGCCAACGGGCCCTTCACAGCACTCTTCTGTGGAAGCCCTACCACTTCCACAGGAGAAAAGCCACAGTATGGAAGGCTGCCTTTGGAATGTTTCTCCCATCTGACCCTGAGCTGCCTGCTGCGGTCTCCCCTCTGGCCCTTGGCTCCTGCAGCCTCTTCTCCGTCAGGGCTGCCAGCCCGGCTCTGGGCATCAGCTGCCGCCTTTAAGCTCATGACTCCGAAATTTCAGTTTGCCTGAGCCACAGACCTAGATATTGAATTATCTGTTCCTCAAAGCCTCAAGGTCATTCTCAACTTAAAATGCTTAAAGCTAAACTCTCACCTTCCCCAGGCACCAGAGGAGCGTGGGGGCCATTTTAGACTGCTCTTCACCTTTCTTCTGAACCAGCACCCCAGCCAGGTGCACAAGTCCTCTCTGACGGTGCCCTGTGACTTCCTCCCTTTCCACTGCTGTTGACTGGGTTCCCACTGAGGAGCTCTCTCCTTCTGGGAGCTGTGCTCCCTCCCACGTCGGTCCTCCCCGAGCCGTTTGGATTAGTTTTCTATTGCTGCCAAAACAAATTTATGGAGTTGGGGGCCTAAACAGCACAAACGTATTACCTTACAGCTCAGGAGTGCAGAAGTCCACACAGGTCTTACAGAGCTAAAATCCAGGTATCTACAGAACCATGTCTCCTCCTGGGGCTCTGCGGGAAAGCCTGCTTCCTGGCCTTGCCCAGCTTTCACTCCTTGGCTCATGGGCCTCTTCAAAGCCAACTTCTTCAAAGCCAGCAATGTCGTATCTCCTTGACCTTTTTCCTCTGTCATCTTGCTGTCCCCTTGTGCTTCCCTTTGCCACTTTATGGACCATCATGATTATATTAGATCCACTCAGATTATCCAAAAGGATATCCCTATCCCAAGGTCTTTAATATGAGCATGTCTGCAAAGTCCCTTTTGTTGTGTGATGCCACATAGTCAAGAGTTCCAGGAATTAGATTACGGCTGTCTTGGCAGCGGTGGGCAGAATATTCTGACTATCACACCATGGATGATCTTCCCAAAACACATCTCTTCTACCGACAATAACTAACTGCTACCTGTGGAGTGAAGTCCCAACTTCCTGTTTGGGCATATTGCTCTCCATCCTCTGTCCCATGTCCAGTAGCGCCTACATTCAAGAAACCAGTGGCATTTGCTGAGTAGCTGTGTGACTGCGTCTGTGTCTACTAATTCTGCTCTTCAGCCTTGATCATTCCCACCTCTACAACGCCTGCCAGGGCCCACCCTCCGAGCTGGAAATGCAGACTCCCTCTGGGTGTTTGCTGTCCCTACACTCACGTCTCTCCTGTCACCTCTCCCTCTTTATTGCTAAGTTCCCTCCCCGTGAACAGGGAACTTGTCTGCCCTGTCGCTGCCTCCCCAGCACCAGGCATGGTGAATTACAAATGTCAGCTGGATGAGTGGATGCACACACATAAGGCCGTGGAACTCATGGCCTGCTCCTGGTACCATTGCTTGCTCTCACACTGAGAATAGTTATCCAGCCAGCTGAGGATGTATGCAGCCACTTCTCAGAATGAAAAAGGACACAAACCCATGTTTCACTTTCCTACACCCCTGGTGAATTAAACGAAGCCACAAGCACTCGACTTGGAGAATTCTATCATTCCTCATGTTCTGTTCCCCTCCGTTTGCGTCACTTCGTGTTTTCTTCAGTGAATCTTTCTTGAGTTTTAATAACACTGTGCAAGCTGTCATTAGACAAATGGGGGATCATTTACTCCTTAGTTGACAATTAATAAACATTAGCAAGCTGAGGGCTTAACCCTTGGCTTTTCCATTAGGACCTAAGAATCCATAGAAACGATCTACAGTTCTTGGAAAGAAATGGAAAACTAAGTATTTATGGGTTCATGTATAGACCCTTGTAAATAACATCTCTTTTATTCCTCACCAGGACCAGGAGGTAGCTCTGAGAGAATGGGAAATGCTCCCATAAATCTCAGGTACATGACGAAACCAAGACTAGGCCTTCACCTGTGTGTTTTCTGCTCTGTAGTGAAATGAGGCTGCTGGCGATATTAAGAATTATCCCTACAGGGAGTGGCCACCTTGATGTATGTTTGGGCTGAGGAAGATACTAAGATGAACTTGAGTGGAGGATTACAGTAAAAGCAACCCCGGTGACGTGGAGGAGGGAGTGAGGAACTGCTTGAGCATGCCCGGCTGAACTGAACCACTAAACCTCTTTCACCCATCATTACTTGTATCTTAGGGTAGGGAACCAGCTATTTGAGCTGATGAACCCTTAAAGATCAAAGCTTCCATTTTTATGCAAATAGCCAAAAGCAATAAAACCTAAGAAAGATTAGTAGGGAATGTGAATTACAGTAGGATGTGTATCATTAACAGTTACAGAAAGCTGGGTGGTTTTTCAGAAGTAAGTTCCCAGCAAGGACAACTTTTCAAATTTGTGTTTTAAATTACTTTTAGATGAGAAGAGGTAATAGCAAAATGTAACCCTGAATTTCATTGGTTCTCTAATCCGTCACAATCTTCAGATGACATTAATATGCAATTTTGAATTAGACATTACTAGGAAATAATATCACACACTCTGATGTGCCAGGTACCCCATCACATGGTGGCAGGCACAGGCTTTGGTTCTGGAAGCACTTGGAATCTGACTTAAGTACCACTCTAACTGAACATGCCTTCTTTAGCTTTAGAAACCCATTTTGCAATCCAGGTCTCGATCGTGCTGCCGTATTAAACTGTGGCTCTACATAAGAAACCACATGCCGATCCTTCCTGAATAGACTGCTGCATGCTGCTTGGAGGTAGATCATCCCTTTGAGAATAGCAGCTTTGAATGCCGTGAGCACAGGCTTTGGAGTAAGAGAGCTGGATCACAGATCTCCTGCTTCCAGGCTGTGCGACCTCAGGCAACTTAGGGAACTTCTCTGAGTCCACATTGTCATTCCATACTGCTGTTAAGTGCCACAAGATGTAACCTTGTTAAAGAATTTAAATGTTGTATCTGCCTGGCATTTAGAGTTTAAAGAGTTTAAAGTTTCATTTTAGCTAAAAATAATAAATACTATATTTGTTATAATATTTATTTATTATATGTGTTATATAATATATATAATTATATATTTACAGCATTTTAGCTAAAATTAAATAATATGATTTATCATAATATTTATTTTTTATTTTTTTTTAGCTAAAATGAAGTAAATTGATGTGCTATAAAGGAAGACTTGTTCTCTTATTATAATTGCACTTACACAATTTTTAAAAGCCAGTGCTGAATCCCTAGTGGAAAGAACACTGGACTGAGTCTCACACTGTGGGTTTTAGTCCTGATTCTGTACTCACCAATGTTTTCCTACCTTCCTCAGCCACTATATTCAATATTTAATATAATGAGTGTTCTGGTAAGTTCTTTCCATACATTATCTTATTTACTTTTATAAGGTCAGGGGTAACAACCCAATTACTTGTCCTTTCTAGGTTCTCCTTCTGCAGGATAAGGGTGTGGAATGTCCTCTCGGGTCACTTCGGCAACAGTATTTTAAAGGAATGCCTCCCACAAATTGTTTTCTAATTTTACTTTGAAGAATTCCAGGGATGACAGTCCTAGAGTGTTCATGACACTGGTAGACACCTCCCCCTCCCCTTTGGTGGCCCCAGTCCTCATTCTGCCGCCACCCCTGTGACTTCCTCTCCTACCTCCTCCAGGGGTGGACAACCCACACTCAGCCCCACTCTCTCCCTGCCAGCCTGTCTCCGATACAGCCTGGCTTTTCCCCTTCAGGTGTTGGTTAGCCTTTCTCTGTACCTTTAATTATTTTTCCTTTCAATTATTTTTGCTGTGTGTCTAGGAATCACTATTAGATAGAGATAACCATATCAAAGACATTGCTCTGCATGGATCTGTCCTCTGTCAAGTCCAAGACACGGATTCATTGTCATCTCTCATATTTTTTGGACATGCGTTTGATGAGGTTTCTTAATTTTGACAGAGTTAATGCTTCCGAGAACCTCATAAAGATTCTACAGCCATTTTAGTAATGGGGGGACTACAGTAGAAATATAACTGTGAGTAATGAAATCCATCCCCTGGAAGCTGGCACCACAGATTCAGTAATCATGCTCCCCACCCAGCATCCTTTCAGGACCTCAAGATGTCTTGTCAAGTGTATTTAATATCCAGGATATTTAATTTACCACAGAGCTACCTCAAATATATTTGTATTCATTTTCACGCAGAGTTTTGCAAGTCACCAAGACTTTAAATAATGGAGGTTTTGACCTCTAGGTGAATAATTACTTTTTTTCCTTTCATGTACTGTACTTACTAAAATACATTGATGAATTAATAAATGGCATATCTTCTATACTAGATTTCAACAAAATAACTTTTGTAAGAGCTAGAATTGCTGCATGGACAATATTGACATCACGATAGGAAGTCGGGCATTTTAGTAATGAGTTAAATGTTAAATTTAAAAGTTAAAAGTTAAATTTAGTAATTCTGCCCCCACAGCTCAGTTTTCCTTCCAGTTTTCCAACCCCAATTCACAATCACTGAACCTGAAACTTGCTAAGAAGAATAATATGTAGTCAGCTGAATTTCCCTCCTTTAATATGCTTAAGGGAACAAAACCCTCTCTTCTTGGAGGAATTCCCATCATGCTCTCTATATTTTCCTTTCCCCTTCAGCTACCATATTAAGTATTTACTATCTTGGCCATTCTGCTAGGCTCCTTGTAAATATCATGTTATTTGCTCACAAGCACTTTATATAAATGTGAGGCACCTGGAGTCCAGAGCTCCTGCATGCCCAAGGTGACGGGAAGTGGCAAGGCCATGATTTATCCTGTCTGTTAGAAGTCCATGCTCTCAGCTGGGCTCGGTGGCTCATGCCTGCAATCCCAGCATTTTGGGAGGCCAAGGCAGGCGGATCACAAGGTCAGGAGTTCGAGACCAGCCTGGCCAATATAGTGAAACCCTGTCTCTACTAAAAATACAAAATTTGGCCAGGCATGGTGGCAGGTAACTGTAGTCACAGCTACTCAGGAAGCTGAGGTGGGAGAATTGCTTGAACCCAGGAGTTGGAGGTTGCATGAGCCAAGATCAAGCCACTGCACTCCAGCCTGGGCAACAGAGCAAGACTCTTGTCAAAAAAAGAAAGAAAGAAAGAAGAAAGAAAGAAAGAGAGAAAGAAAGAAAGAAATCCATGCTCTCATTCATTCCATTAGAAACTGTGCTGCTCTCAACATCCATCTTAGGGATCATGTAATCCACACCACGTACACTTAGCTGTTACCTTTTGCATTTCAGTACAATCCATGGTTTAGAGTTCAAGGCCCTCTGGGATTTCAGTCTTATCTACCATCCCCACTTGACTTGTCATTACTCCAGAGGCTGAATCTTCATCAGGAAGCCTAATATTTTTATCCCCACTGAGATGTGCCTATGGTATTTGCATTCTTGACATAAAGCCTTATTTAGGATTATTCATTTTCAAATCTTCAAGAAGTGGGTGACTGCTTTTTGGTGTGGGTCTGGGTTTACTATGTAATGTGATGCCTTGCAGAACATGCCATATCTGGGCATTTTGATGTTATCATTTGTTCAAAGACTGGATGCATTCCTTTGGACGGTTCTGCACATACATGTAACTGATTCCTTCCTGATGGACATGAGCTTATTTTGAGGATCTTGTATTAAGAACAATATTATAACTTGTATTTTGTGCTTGTGCATATATTTTGTGCACTTTTGTGTGCATATCTGAAGAGCACAGTCTTAAGAATAGAATGTGCATGTTTCATTGAGAAAGAGATCACCTCTTACCCCTCCAATCCTCCAGAAGTTGAGATGATGGTTAAGGTCCTCATTTTCTTAATTTGGTGTTTTGTCTTTGGGTGTCCTCTGACATCAGGGTTCAAGTGAGTTCATTCCATGGCTCTGTCATGCTACCCAATAGCTTTACTAAAAGCTGTGTGGACCTCTCAAAATCCAGGGGCTGCTTGCTGAAAATTTAGAAAGGAATTGAAATTGTAGGCACGTGTTTGTTGTACCATAAAAGTATCTTCTCAAATGGATTTGCGTGAAATTTTAAGTAAGTCTAGATCTTTTGAGTGGAACAGACTGGGTACATACCTGCCAGAGAACAGGTACTGAAGGATCAAGTACAACTCGTTAGAAGACACACACAACTGCATGGGCAGAAAACACCTGTCCCACATCCTTGGATGTGGGGCTTGCTAGAGCCTCCACAGCCTGGACTCTGCTGGAGGAAAAACTGAAAGTAACCCGTCAGCTGCCAGGGCCCAGCCCCAGCCTGGAGAGCCAGGACAGCCAGGTCTTGGCAGGTACTGACCTACAAAGAGGACCACCCTGCTGGGTGGAGTGTGGTCAGGGAGAGGCAGCTGCAGGTGATCTTGGAAATCGATGCTCATGATCAACGTGGCTAGTCAAGCTCTGGTAGGACCATGGTTCTCAATCCTGGCTCATGTTGAGATCACATGGGAAGGTTTAAAAGTTTTGATGCCAATTCCTAGTCCCATTTGTTGTGCAATAGCCCAAATCCCCTCAAAGGCCTCCAAATAATCTAAGTCACATGTGCTTGACACAGGCTTTTCAGCTTTCCTTTGGTTTCTGCCAATTTCTTCCTCTCCTGCTCTATCTGATCCCACAAGAGAACAGCCTGTGGATTGGCAAGAGCAATCCCAAGAAAGACCCCAGTTCACACTGTCAGAGGGTGGTTTTCTCCACCTTTCTGGTCCCGTAAGGATTCAAGGGTAACATCTGGAGCTTAGGTGGGCATTTTTGAAAGTTTCCCAGGTGGCACATGCAGCCAAGGCTGAGAGCAACTGCAGTAGGACTGCAGCCAGGGTGAGGCCCACTGGGTCCAGTGCCCGCAGCCAGCAAGAGCTGCCCAGGCGTAAAGGCCCCAGCAAAGTAGGGCACGGTGGTCTCTAACGCTGACTGTGAAACTGGTGGTGAAGACAGAAACCAGTCCTTCTGGTTATTGGTAGCACAGTAGGGTTGTCCAGGGCCGCACAGAGCCAGGGAGGTAGCGCTGCTGTAGGACTCGCCAGAGACCAGACAGCAAGACAAACTCCGAATCTGTCAGCCCGGCTGCTAATGGAATCCCATCCTAACCAAGTTTCAGTAGGAAATGTGTGCAACGCCACTGCAGGTGGAGGGCATGGCTCCCGCTGGGAGGGACTGCAGGAGATCAGGACCTGACCCACCTTCTTCTTCCCAATTAAGTGCATCCAGCCTGTGTACACGACCCGGGATGTAGCTGGCAGCTCCCACCTGGGGATTTTCAATCATTGCCAAACATACTTGCTAATTCAGCTGATTTTTTTATCAGCTCCACTTTTATGTAATTTTTTTCTTTTTTGAGACAGTCTCAGTGTGTCGCCCAGGGTGGAGTCTAGTGGCACAATCTCGGCTCACTGCAGCCTCTTCCTCCCGAGTTCAAGCGATTGTCCTGCCTCACCCTCCCGAGAAGCGGGGATTACAGGCACCCGCCAGTCCGCCCAACTTTACATTTTTAGTAGAGGTGGGGTTTCCCCATGTTGGCCAGGCTGGTCTCCTACTCCTGACCTCAGGTGATCTGCCTGCCTCCGCCTTGCAAAGTGCTGGGATTACAGGTGTGAGCCTCCACACCTGGCCTTCAGCTCCACTTTTGAGCTAGATTTAAATGCTGAGGATTTCATTAGTATAAAAAATAATATTTTCCATATTTTTGTATCATGTTATTCTTGTATCTAACCTTGTTATTGTATTTTATTAATTTAGAAATGGTTTATGAGTCATTCAAAAGTGTTTAGTAGCATATTAAATATTAAGATTATTAAGGCAATTTATACCCACATAGATTTAGACCTTCAGTCTGAATTCCTTTTGGTGTGAGGAGTAACTTTTATTGTAAAATACAAAGGTTGATAAATAATTGTGAAGATAAATTTTCAAAGGGAAAAAGAACTTGTAGACCTGAATTATTATTTAAACCTACAAATAATATATTTTAGAGGTAAATAGATATTGTGATTTATTTTTAAGCTGTCATGATTCAAAAACAACCTTTCTCAGATAAGCAGAAATTGGTTAAAATAAACATTATTTCAGATTTCTATTCATTCTTTTTCTGTTCTCATGCATAATCATGAGGCTTTACAGAGTTCCACTTTTTTAAAAAAAAGTTTCCTTTAAAAAAATAGGATGTAAAATATTTGTTTTTAAAAACACTGAGGCCATAGCAGGAAGGGTAATTGGGAGGAAAAAATTAGGTCACAATGAGTAACAAAATAGTATTTGTTTCAGTTTACACTGGCTCTGCAATCGCCATAATCTCCCTCAAATTCCTTTGGATATCTGAGTCACGTGTGTTCTTGACACGGACTTTTCAGCTTCCATTTGATATCTGCCAGTCTCTTCCTCTTCTGCTCCATCTAACAAGAGAATATCCTCTCCATTGGCCTGAGGTCACCATCCAACCCCTGCCCACACTCTGGGCTACACAAGTAAGTCCCCAGTTCACACTGCATCAGTTTCGCATCCAGCCTGCATGTCAGGCCACACTCCATGGATGCTGGGGGTGATTGTTAAGGGACCTTGGGCTCTGCCCTCACTTGAGTTAAAAAGCTGCATAGGAGAGAGAGTAGAGCTACATTATGATCTCTTTGAACTTTTCACTCCTCCAGGAGTGATGGGGACTGGATTGCAAAACTATCAGACTAACACATAATACATTTCTCAAACTCCTTCCACCTCTCAGCCACTGGCCGGTTGGTTCAGGGCCTTAGTTCAAGCTGGGCCCCCATCACACTTGATTTCCAAACCATTGTGAACTGGATAGGCCACATGGTTTACAGACAGAAACCTAGATTTATTTCCCAGTTAGTAATGATAGCTGAGTGGCCTTGGGCACGTCCATGGACCATTCTGAGGTTCGTGATAGTGACTTTATTTCCTGGCGGAGCTCCCGTGGCAAACTGGCAAAGTGATGTGTGCCCAGGGTATGCATGTATGTATGAACAAAAGGTGCTAGGCAAGGGTTTGCGGTGGTGATTTTTTTTTCTTTTTATTTCATTTTAGGTTTTGGGGTACATGTGCAGAACATGCAAGATAGTTGCATAAGTACACACGTGGCAGTGTGTTTTGCTGCCTTCTGCCCCTTCACCCATATTTGGCATTTCTCCCCATGCCATCCCCCACCACTGTCCCTCCCCTATTTCCCCCAATAGACCTCAGTGTGTGGTACTCCCTTCCCTGTGTCCATGTGTTCTCATTGTTCATCACCCGCCTATGAGTGAGTATATAAGGTGTTTCATTTTCTGTTCTTGTGTCAATTTGCTGAGAATGATGTTCTCCAGATTCATCCATGTCCCTACAAAGGACACGAACTCATCATTTTTGATTGCTGCATAATATTCCATGGTGTATATGTGCCACATTTTCCCAGTCCAGTCTATCATCGATGGGCATTTGGGTTGGTTCCGGAAGTTAAACAACAACAAAAAAGTACGAAGACCTGGTCCCTATTTCCGAGGGCCAACTGCCTGCCAAGGAAACGTGGGTGGCGAGGGCTACACGGTCACACAGAGAATGCAGACAAAAGCTTCAGAAAGGTGTGATGAACAAGAGCCCTCAAGCCGGGTGACAGTTTCCCGGGGTACGTGAAGCGCAGTCTAGGTACAGCACGGCAGAGGCACCACACAGGGAGGCCGCGCCACCTGCGCGGGAAACGGCCAGTGGTTTAGCGGAGCCAGCGCGGGACGGGGCGGCCAGGGGCTGCGGAGGACGAGAGAACGGAAGGGAGAGAGGTCTGCCTGGAGCCCAAAGAACGCACAAACCTCAGTGAGGAACGGGGGCTGGGCAGTGACTTCACGCCTCCCATCAGCCAGTGGATATTTACTGGTTGCGGGAGGAGCCAGTACTCAGAACGCAGCCAGCCGCAAAGAGGACCGCGCCCCACCCCTGGGAGACCAAAGTCTCTTGGGGAAAAGGGGAAATGACCACAACTCTCCATCCTCGTGATAAGTATTGAGATTCGGGGTAACCCAGAGGAGAGGCACTCGTCCAGCGTGGGGTGAGCAAGGAGGGAGCTCAGACTCAAGCCTTCAAGACGCACCCTGCCAGGCTTCAGGGAGCTAATGGAGGGAGGGAACCTGGCAGAAAGCTGAGAGGAGAAGCATCACTCCGAGGCCACTGTGATGGCCCGGGCGACAGGCCAGGGAGGCCTCCTTTAGGACAGTGAAGATGAGAATGGGGGGCAAGGGGGGAGAATGAATGAAAGCGCATCGTTGCATCTATGGCACCATTCGCCATTTTTAAAAAAACTTCCTTAAATACAGAATTATTTTAAAAACTTTATGATTCCAATATAATACAGTTTGTCTTATTTGAAATATTCCCTAGTTTTACCAACGAGTGCCCCTGATTTCATCTAAATACAAGTTAAATAGGAGTTAAATCTGCTTTAACTCCTATTCTAATGAAAGACAGACACGTTGTTTGGAATAACACAGAAGCCCCAATCCCTGGGCAGCAGTGGCTTGGCACGGGGGTTCTGGGCAGCGTCGCTGGCGCCCAGCACATGTGAAAGGCTTTTGTTCTCATTTCCTCTGCATCTGCTGAGGGCAACACTGACTCTGTCTTCTGTCCCTCCTTTCCTCTTTGACTGTTTTGTTTGTTCCACTTGCCCCGCTCAACAACAACAACAACAAAATGTAGATTAGAATCAGCCTTTTATTTCAACAGCAGTGAAAGAATTATTTTGTTAATTGGTATATTGATACCCCAAGAACTGCTTACTGTGCCAAGTTATTAAGAATAAGTAGACGAGGGGCAAATTAAACTTCGAATCACCTGTTCCTTTGGGCAAAATACATAAACCAAATTGACTGCAACCAAATGTCATATTATTTACATGGCGTGCACAATTTATTTTCTAAAAATGTGCTCAACAAAAGATTTGAGTTTGCTCTTAAGCATATAATGGATCCCACTTAATAGCGAAGCTCTCTCCTGTGCCCTTCTGTATAATTAAATCATATGGAAAAATGTCACAAAGCAAAATAAAATGTATTTATTTCAGCTGTATCTTCCCACAGCATGACATGAAGTCTGGGAAAAAAAAATCACTAAGCATTTTGATGCCATCTGTGCTGGGAGAGGATACGTTTACCAAGTATGTCACTGTAAAATAGTCCATTTTGAATTAAGCAAGTCTACTTATTACTAGATAGTGTCTGGCTGAATGAGTACAAACTTGGACAAAATTCCATATCTGATAAAATATTCTTTTATTTTATTTTGCGGCAAAACAGTCCACCATAATGTCCCTTACTGAATTCCAAAAAATCAAAACAAAAGGAATCCTAAATAGATTATATTTATGTTAAAAATCGATAACTTTTATCAACATAAAGCTTTTTTATCAACATAAAGTTCAGATAATCTTTTCCAACAGTGGAGATTACAGCTTCTCATGAGCAGAATGTTTTACTGTGACAAATTGGATGATGATACTATTGGGTCCGTTTATTGCAAAAAGAGCTAAAATGTCTGCACAGTCAAAAAAGCTGTTGTTTCACTCTGCTGGTAAAACACAAAGTTACATCCATTACAGTTTCCACCTATCAGACAGAAGAAACCTTGAGCTTATACTTCGCCATTATTATCACTAAATTTTATGAATACTTATAGAATTTGTATTTCCTATATTTGATAAGCCCTCTTTGTAGTTTATTAATGAAATGTAAAAACCCTGTAAATTTTTCAGAGGGCAGTTTGATTCACATCCAAAACACATCGGAGGGTACTAGCTTAATCACTGGTACATTAGGTGACCCGGGTCTACGCTATCCTTCAAAGTTCTCTGCCAAGTTGGGATACATCCTGGCATTGTTTTTATATCTATGTCTGAGACATGTGAATAATAAAGCGTAACATAGTTTACAAATGAAAATACTTTTCATTGTTTTTATATCTATGTCTGAGACATGTGAATAATAAAACGTAACATAGTTTACAAATGAAAATACTTTATGTTGAGCTCTTTCTAGTTATAAATCTTCTCAAGTCAACAATATTCATTAACAAATTTCAAATCTAGCTAAATTAAGGAGGTGAGACTTAGTAAAAAGTAACAACATAAAATTGTATCATGTTGATCACGATTATACAGAAAAGCTATTATTTTTCTAAAATGGAAAAAATACAAATTTTAGTTTCTTAGAATCAAGGGCTAGATTCATTTAATAAATTATCTTGATTCTGCTCAAAACCCTGAGAAAAATGAAAGCTCTGTAGAGTTTCTGAAGTCCCACTTCCTTTCAAAGCAACCCCATATCTCCCTGAAGCCATTTTTGACAATGACAGTGCCTGTGAATGTGATTTGTAAACTTTAGACAACACACAAAGGTTAACTGCTGTCACTAATCATATTGCCATCCTTCAGATTGTGACAGCTACTCTTTCCAGTATTTCCCATAGGTTTCCAACTGAACATACTGTTTTCTCCTGTGGTGCTTGTTTTATCAATTGATTATGTGTCTTTTAGTATTCTTTCGTACATTGCCTTTGAACTTGACCTTAAATATTCTGTCCATAGCATATCTCTTGAAGTGTTTACATGTCAAAGATGTTTAAAGTATCCTGTAGGAAAACAGAATTGGCACTCCAACAAACATTTATTAAGGCATTTGGTTGGGCATGGTGGCTCATACCTGTAATCCTAGCACTTCGGGAGGTTGAGGCAGATAGATTACCTGAGGTCTGGAGTTCAAGACCAGCCTGGCCAACATGGTAACACCCTGTCTCTACTAAAAATACAAAAATTAGCTGGGCGTGATGGCAGGCACCCATAAGCCCAGTTAGGAGGCTGAGACAGGAGAATCACTTGTCCCCGGGGCTGGAGTTGCAGGGTGGGGGTGGGCGGGAGTTTGCAGTAAGCCAAGTTAGCACTGCTGCACTCCAGCCTGGACAACAGAGCAAGACTCTGTCTCCAAAATAAATAAATAATAAATAAAGTTACTAAAGCAGTGCATGAAATGTGCGTCAACTCCTATTCTAGTAAAACAACAACAAAACCCTGAAAATGACTTTCACCACAATTAGTTCAAAATGTTACTTTCCTTTGGCCCAACTGTATGTAATCCATTATTACTTTTATATCTATGTCTGAGACTGAGCATGGGTTTTCAATATAATCAAAGGAAAGACCACCTTTGCCAAAAGGACAAATTTCAAAGTTCTTTTATCCCTGTGAACCATATTCTCCAATCACCTACACTAAATATTTTAAATGGGAATTTTTGAAGTATTAAATATTTACGCCCGTGTTTTCCTTTCCCAGTTTATATGGAGTACTGGAGCTTGTGGCCATAATATTCTAATGCAAAACATGGATTCAACTTTCAGTCTGAAAGTTTGAAAGTTAATACACTGATTTTACCACCTGCAAAAGATATCTACATTTGCATAAAAGCTACCAGAAGTGAAGCAAATACAATTTAATAGCTCATGCGGTTATTTCTTCTTTCTTTTAAAACCCAGAAGGGAAGTGGGTTTGTACAGCCCTAATTGTGTTATTGCTTCTTAGGTTTTCTCTAGATGCTCTTCCAACTCTTCTTTTGAGCAAATATCATGAAAAGCCCCAGATGAGTAGCAGTATTGATTTGAATGAAAGGCTAATCCCACTTGCTCTTTTTTTAATTGATTAAAACCATGACGATCAGGATGAGTCTCACTGAAGCGTGCATTATGATAAAGTGAACTACGGTGCATGGAGTCACACTTGATGCTCAGGGATCTCATCTGAGAGGAAAGAGAGCATCTTTCCTTACCCTGGAGAAAATGAGGTGTCGGTGGGTGCGGGCAGGGCTCATCTGCCAGTGTGAGTGATGAAATGGATGTCTGATTTTCCAAATGAAGTCAAGATTTGGGTCAACTGTGGGGCGAAAGAGCAAGGGTCCCATTGGTGGTTCAGGACGAGAGGTGTGGGTTTGGAATAGCCACGGAGCTGGGCGTGCTGGTACTGACCTGGGACAGGGGCAGTGTTGCTGGGATGTGGAACTGGCCCCACTTCACACGGCTGCATGCTGTGTTCCGTCCGCAGCCAGGCTGTGCAGCAGGGGTTCTCACGTGAGCGCTGGCCTCAGTTACCCCAGATTAGGAACCAGCAGAAGGAGTGTGGCCAAGGCCATGTCTAGAAGGTGCTCGGAGGAGCTGGCCAGGTGGCTCAGGAGAGTGTGCCGGGCAGGCTGGGTGAGGAGGGAATGCCTGCTTCTGCTTGGCCTGCTGCAGCAAAGCACCACAAACTGGGTGGCTTCCAGGACACACGTTTCCTCCCTCTCAGTGCTGGGGGCCGGCAGTCCAGGTCAGGGTGTCAGCAAGATGGGCTTCTCACGGGGCCTCTCTCCTCAGCTGTGTCCTCACAGGGTCGTCCCTCAGTCCTGGGTTGTTATCTCTCTGTATAAGGATTGGGGCCACCCACGTGACTTCAGTTTACCCTGATTACTTCAGAGACACTTCTCCAAATCCAGTCGCATCTGAGGAACTGGCAGTCAGGGCTTCCACATAGGAATCCTAGCGGCGGGGAGGACACAGTTCAGGCGGTAACCGGAAGAAGGCAGGTGCCCTGCAGGGAACAGAACTGCTGGGGGTGACATCGCTGGAGGGTCACCCCTTCTAAGAGGAAGCTGTGGCTTAGAGCGGGGAGCAAGAGGTCTCCCAAGAGAGACGGGACTTGAGTGTGAGTTGAAATGGCCTCTTCTGCGTTGCTGTCACCTGAGGGCAGGAATCCGCTTTCTGCACCTCTAGTTGCCTGCCCCCACCCCCTCGTCCCCCACCTCAGACCACAGCATTAAACTGGAGGAGATGGAGGGTCATGTGCCCACAATTCTCCAGGCACCACTAGAGGGCGAGCCTCCATTTTTGGCAATGACCCAGAATCCCCTGCTCCCACTGGGGTCAGGCGGCCCCTACGTGTCTCTCAAGGACTCACCCAGCTCTGTTGTGCCACACAAGCCACTGCCACAGGGTTCACCCTGATTTTATTCTAATTCTGCTTCTGATAGCTTGACAAGTGGCTTTGCAGCCGATAAAAACAGCCCTCCCGTGGCTCAGCCTGCCCCAGTCTTGCACTGCCGGGCAGTCTCTGTTTGCTGTCTGTTACACGCAGTCCACGTGTCTGCGTTTATCTCCACTGCCCCAAAACCAGCTCTCAGCCTCCTCCTGATCTTCTGCAGGGTTTCTCCAGTGCCTACCTCTTGTATCGCTTAGACCTTTCTTTTCATTCCCTTCTTCATTCTCCCACTCCTTTTCATCTGCAGTCTCTTCTTAACAGTACAGGTCCATATTACTCCGTGTGTAGCTCCTAATGTCAGCTCATCAATGAACTATAGTGAAGTTAAAGGATATCGCCTCGTGCTAAACTACAGCAAAATTCTCAATTTGACTTGCTTTTCTGCAAAATGTGAGCATGTAGACTTTTGCATTAACTCATAGTAAACTTTAATTTGGTTTTGATATTTCAAAAAGATTTAAAATGCAGGTTCAACCATAATTTTTAAAAGTAAAGTAGAACATGTTGGTGGCTCCATTATGAATCCATTCAGTGACAAGTTGTATTAGTGACTAGTTATTATAATGTAATGTTAGCTGCAGAGAATTTTGAAGAAAAATAAAGAAGCTTGCCACCTAGTAGTCAAGATGAGAAAACACACACACACACACACACACACACACACACACATACATCAAAGGGTGAAGTCCCAAGGGAGCATCCACACAAGGCAATAGCCAAAAAGAGCTGGCATTGACTGAGTGCTGACCGGGCACCAGGCTGTGTGTCCAGTAAACCGTTCATCCGCTGTCGCTCATTTATTGCATATCTTTTCCACCCCGTGAGGCAGGTATGACACTCCTGCCCATTTTATAGATGAGGAAGCTGAAGCTCAGAGCGCTTAAACCATACAACTATCTGCTCTAAAGCAGAGGCTCCTATTTTTCATGTCCCAATCCTAACATGATTATAGCTCTTCTCAAGTGTAAAAAGGTTCAAAATTAATCTGGAGATAAAATAATTTTCTCCCCAGTTTGGCATGAGAGTAACTAAGCCTTTCTGGTCAGCTGTGGCCAGCTGGGCAGTGATGAGGTAGTAGATGTATACAGAGGGCTGCAAAGAGGAGAAGAAACACAGACACACTGAAAAAGAATTATCTCCTCTCTGGTGAAGCATGAGCTCACCAGCCAGGACCCTGGATGCTGCTGGCCCCAGTCGGTAGCACTGCCTGTAGGGACCCCTCCTGAGAGTGTTGAAAAGTCAGCTTTCCCGTGTGAGCGCAGCTGGGTGGGGAGGGGACATTTTCCATCATAGACTCTACCACGGATTTATTTTTATACCAAAATAAATAAGAAGTCCATCAACCTGGCACACAAAGTTAATGGACCTGCCCCCAGCTGGGGCCCTGTCTGCCTGGGATCTGGCCCCATAAGTGTACAAATTACAGAACAGGCCTCCAAACATAGAAATATCTTTCATCATAATCTCAGGAAGCTCTCAGCATCTACATTTTATTAAGCTGCAGTTATTATTTTAAAACAAGGCCAAGTGCCTCTTGGTATATACTTAAAACCTGCAAATTGCTTTTTAATGTCTCACACTTGTAGCTAGCATTGGAAATGTTCAGTTCCTCTACCTTGATCAGCTCAGACGTATCTACCCCCTCACCCTAAACAGGGGGACCTTAACTTGACACATGATTCTCTAAAGAAAGCCACCGAAAGTACAGCAAAGATGGAAGCATGTTTATTACTTTATTTTCATTGCTAGAAATGATATTTTGCTTAAGCATTAGGGTAAACAGCAAGTTACCCCAAAGAAAGCCTCTTTGATTCAGGCCATGGAGTAATTTGTTTTAGTGTACACACATGCACGTGTGCACACACACAAGCACACACACACCCACGAACACACACACAACCTGAGGATGAGTAGACGCTTTTGTGGACTTTTCTGGGAAGAAGAATGCAGCGTTCATCAATTAACACAGTTGCTTGCTCTCTTGACCTTCTGCTGGCTCCTGAAACACCTGTGAGAGCTCACCCCGGTGGGTCGGGGAGCCGGGCTCAGGACACTCTGACACTAAGAACTGTGCGCTCTCCAGAAAATTCTGAATGTCATTGGCCTCAATTATGAATCTCCAAAACAGAGACTGGTATGCCAATTAGGTTTTAAAATATTCAAAAACCTGACCTAATCATTTTAACTCTAGGAGTTAAACCTAAGGAAATATTGAAGGTAGAGACTCAAATACCTTGATATTTTAAATCTGTTTTTAATAATAGCAAAAAATGAAAATAAGTTAAATGTCTACCAATATGGAAATGGCTAAACAAATTATGTTTTATTCTCATAATGGTATAGTATATCACTATTTAAATGAGTGAAGAATATCGAAGAACATGATGAAATCATCATGATATAAAATTAAGTTAAAAAACAAGGTATAAAACCATATAACACAGTCTTAATGATGTAATAATATGTGCTCGTTTGAATACGCACATTAGGAAATGCACCTAAGTGGCACTGATGGCCATTTCTGAGGAGGGACATTATACAGGGTCAGTTTTCTTTATCCCTGTTTGCCCTGCCTTCCATAAGGAACTGCATCATCAAAAAACTAAGTGATTTTAAAAATAAAAACAGTGGATTGGTCTAGATTATCTCTAAATTTCTTTACAATATAAACCTCTATTTCATTTATCAACCAATTAAAAACAAATTCAAAATTAACAGGTAGGTCTTGGCCTTTGGAGTAAGACCTTCCACTCCTGATCTCCTCCCACGCAGGCCAAAACCACAGGGATTCGCAGCCTGGGTTATGAAGGTACTGCAAGCCATTTCATTGCAGTACCTTCAATTGAACATTGAAGCATGAGCGTCGCCCTTAGAGGCACAGGTGGTTTCTCCTCTACACCATCTCTTGAGGCTTTTGAGCCCTGCAGCAAGCTGGGCTCGCCCTCACTGAGGCGAGAATCACCAGCGTTTTGCTCTCCCATCTCCCCACACATTGCATATGATTTTTGCCTCAAGGCCTCCAGCACGTGGGTATAGCTGAAGTTGCTGCTTCCCTTTCCATAGGAAATATTTCCAAGGTCACTCTCTCCACACTGAAAACCAGGAGAGCGACTCTATGGGTGTCTGCAAGTTCCTAGCCCGGGAGTTTTCACCTCTACTCAGCGGGCCCCTCCTGAGTTCCTAGTTACAGACTTGGAGTTAGGGTGTTGACACCTTGTCGTCTCCATAGCCGAAGGACTTCTGGGCTCTGGGCTTCAGTGGTAAAGGAGTCTTAAATCCTGCAGGACGGTGCGGCTCCCTGAAGCATGGACCAGCTGCATGTCTACGTCTCAAGGCACAAAATCTGAAGCAATCAAGTCGTTCTTTGACTACCCTGTGCAAGAAAATGCATGACTCACAAATGTGCGTCCGTGCGTGGTACTTTTTCAAACAATTCTACTCAGCTGGAATTGGTTTGTTAGGTAGAATGTCCTTTCACAATTACTTTAGAGCAGGGATGCCCAATCTTTTGGCTTCCCTGGGCCACATTGGAAGAATTGTCTTGGGCCACACGTAAAACACATTAATGAGGACAGGAGTGGCAGCTCACATCTGTAATCCCAGCACTTTGGGAGGCTGAGGTGGGTGGATCACCTGAGGTCAGGACTTTAAGACCAGCCTGGCTAACATGGTGAAACCCCTCGCTACTAAAAACACAAAAAATTAGCTGGGTGTGGTGGCAGGTGCCTGTAGTCCCAGCTACTCGGGCGGTTGAGGCAGGAGAATCACTTGAACCTGGGAAGCGGAGGTTGCCATGAGCCGAGATTGCGCCACTGCATTCCATCCAGCCTGGGCAGCAAGAACATGACTTCATCTCAAAAAAAAAAAGGAAAAAAATACGCTAATGATAGCTGATGAGCTAAAAAAAAAATGCAAAAAAATCTCATAATGTTTTAAGAAAGTTTACGAATTTGTTTTGGGCCACATTCAAAGCCATCCTGGGCCGCATGCACTTATGGGCTGTGGGAAGCCATCCTGGGCCGCATGCACCTATGGGCTGTGGGCTGGACAAGCTTGTTTTAGAGGATCAGTTTGCTTTTCTGTCTGGACACAGAAGTGAGAAGTGGGAACTTCTGAATGTGACCCAAAGCTTCATGTTCCCAGTGCCTGGTCACAGAGTCGCAGACACCTGATTCTGTTGAATATCACTTTGTTTTTACCCTGGAGAGAATGAGTAGAATTATCGTGCCAGCAAGTGCCTTCAAAATGAAGCCGTCTATCTCATTGTCCTCGGGCTAACCCGTACCAAAGCCATCGCTAACTAGAAAGCAAGGGTCTCTATTTTAGGGGCCATCTCGGGAGAATCCCAGATTCGCGCAGAGTTTGTCCATGATGGCTCTCAGGAAACTTTCTCACATACTCAACTTAAACCTCTCAGAAGAGTTTGTCAGTTTCTTCAATTCTCATTCAAGGTGAAAACAGCTAAGCACTGTCTCCATCTTCGTCATCATCCCTAGTATTGTTAGCACCGCTAATGCCATTGCCGCCACCTGAGGTGCCTAGGACAGTAGCTGCTTTGCCTCAACTCTCTCCCTGAGTCCTCACAGCAAACGTAAGAGGGTGTATTTCCACATTTTGATGGTAAGGCTCAGAAAGACTAAATGTGTGTCCACAGGACAGCTCGTTGTCACACACAGGACAGCTCGTTGTCTCACTCAGGACAGCTTGTTGTCACAGAGCCAAAATGTCAGCCAGTTCTCCCAGACTTTCCACAGGGCCCTGCTGCTGCATCGTCTACTTTTGTATGATTAAAAACTTTCTTAATTTTCAGTAGGTGAATTTTTTTAGCCTCTCATCCTGTTTCCTAACCCAGAACTCCATACCTCTTAGAAATGGTCGCTGACGCCCGTTTGGCCACCAGGAAAAGGGAGAACTGGACTGGTATTTTCTGCCGAGTTCAGGTCTGCCCTTCTAAGATATTTAGGTTTGAGCTGCGAAGGGAAGAAGAGTTCACTTTAAAGCTTGGGGAATAATGTCAGCCCCCAAATCTCTTAGGGGCAGGCCTGTCTGGTTGGGAGGGACCTAAAGAGACTTCCCTTGGAGCTATGTTTGTTTGCAGAGTACGCAGAGTTTTTACCCCGATGATACATTTATTTGGGGTTGGCTTGGGGGAAAGTGGGGCCTATGAAGGCTGGGTGGAGAAGCTAAAGATATCACCGCCCCCCCAGCCACCTGTGACTCTACTGCTCCTGAGTGATTGTAGGAACAGTCATTTCTGGCGGAATTCCACCAGGCTTTCTCTGATAGCCCCAGGGTTTTGTAAAAGCTCTAGGTGCTGAGAAGTGGTGAGCAGCTGCTGGGGTGCATAATGGGAAGCAGGAAGGGATGGGATGCTAGGAGGCAGGTGAGCTGCAGCCGGAATCAGGGTTTCCTGAGGCCTGGCCTGTGATACCAGGGAGATCTGAGCAGCCCCCATCACAGGAGGAGGAGGAGGAGGAGGAGAAGGAAGAGGAGGAAAAGGAGGAGGAGGAGGGGGAAGAGGAGGAGGAGGAAGACAAGGAGGAAGAGGAGGAAAAGGAGGAGGAGGAGGAAGAGGAGAAAAGGAGGAGGAAGAGGAGGAGGAGGAAGATGAGGAGGAAGAGGAGGAAAAGGAGGAGGAGGAGGAGGAAAGGAGGAGGAAGAAGAAGAGGAGGAAAGGAGGAGGAGGAAGAGGAGGAAAAGGAGGGGGAGGAGGAAGAGGAAAAGGAGGAGGAGGAGGAAGAGAAGGAGGAGAAGGAAGAGGAGGAAAAGGAGGAGGAGGAAGAGGAGGAAAGGAGGAGGAGGAGGAAGAGGAGGAAAAGGAGCGGGAGGAGGAAGAGGAAAAGGAGGAGGAGGAAGAGAAGGAGGAGAAGGAAGAGGAGGAAAAGGAGGAGGAGGAAGAGGAGGAAAAGGAAGAGGAAGAGGAGGAGGAGGAGGAAGGGGGGGGCTGTGCTTCCCCAGGCTCTATTTCCACTGAGGGATCCCAGCATTTTTAACTCATAACCCAGGCTTTTGCCTGTGGGTCACAGTGGTTCCGAAGATAAATGGGCCTTTTCAATGTTTTATTTCCAATCTCCGATATTCAAATCATCCCTGATCCAAAGCACAGTGTGCGTTTCAGTTATCCAGCCCAGGCAATGAGTCTACTCTGCTTATTCCTGAGATCTTACCTAGTTCAGAGATTGTGGCTGCTAGTCAAAACATCCTTACACAAACAAACAACAAAACACAAGTGGGCCCCTTAAGAGTGATTGTAAAATGTCAGTTTCTCTGTCTCATTTTCCCCGGTGTGGAGGTTCCTTTTATAGCCTGCTTAGAAAATCTCGCTTTTTCCTTTGAACAGCCCCTTCATTTCTTCAGGCAGGCCTGAGTGTTCTTGGACACAGAAGGTGGTCAGAACGAAGATGCTAACACTTCCCTGGTTCTCTTTCCCTGCTCACAGTTGCTTCAGCAACAAGAATTGTGCAATCTCAATGTAAGTCTCAGCATGTAAAACACTCCCATTCTTTAGCGGGTGGCACATTTCCCCGTTAATGGAAAGCAAAGGAAATAACAACCAGGCAGAAGGAAAATGCCCACCCACAGGCAGTAAACCAGCCCCGTCACGCCCTTCACTCTTTTGCTTTTGATTATCATTTGTTCCTTCATTTGGTAAATATTTACTGAAATCTACCAGGTTAAAAGGTATTATGCCAAAAACTGGGAAAGAAAGAAAGGGGAGAGGGAGGGAAAGAGGAAGGCAAAAGAGGGGAGAAACTCACGCAAAGTTTCTGTCCTAAAGAGGCTGAAGTCAAGTTAGCAAAGTTACATACGCAGAGACGTGAGAGTCATTCAGATGAAGTGTTCTCGGAAGCCTGGCTTTAGAGATGAGACAAGGTTTCGTAAGACATTTCACTTGGACTTCAGACACTGGGCAGACGGGAGAGATATATTCTAGGCTCAGGAAACTACGTGAGTAACGTCTTCGAACAGAACTTATAGCCGTAATTGCATGGAAAAGACTGGAGAGAGGGAAAGTTGAGAAATGATGGAGGGTGTTTAACGACAGCCCAGGAATCGGACCATCTTCTGCCATTGAGTGTTGACAAACAGGGAAGTGGCATCATCACACGTGGGCTTCTGGTGGAGGGGAGCGACAGCCCTCCATAAGGAGTTTCGGGTGTTGAGGTGGAGTCAGGTGAGCCAGCCTGGAGCCTGTCGCTGCCTCCAGGACAAAGAACAGGCGGCAGAACTAGGGCAGTGACAGTGGAAACTAAGAGGAGGAGAAAACGCTTAAAACAATTCACAGAAATCACACCATCACAGCCGCCCAAGGCACACACAGCTTAGAGGTTAGTTACACAGAGGTCCAGGGAGATGGAGACAGACGGAGACATTTAGGAGTGTCCACATGAAGCCAGTAACTGGACACTCCTAGATATCTCTGATATTTGTTAAACTGAATACAGTTCCCAAAGATCTTGTGGCAGTGAAGGAAAGTGAGCCACGCACAGTGCTCTGTTTTGGAGCTCTCTGTTTGAGAAATGGCTGGAGACAGAAGATGAGCCTGAGGGTGATTTAGAAAGTCAGAGCTGGGAAGGGAAACCCAGAAGAGTCTCACATCAGAGAAACCTACGGAACACAGTTTTCAAAGCCAGGATCTGAGTGGCAATGTGGAGAGCTACAGAAAGGAAAGAAAACAAAAGACCAAGGTGAGGAAAGGCTCCATGAGTTACAGAAGGCAGCGGGGACAGAAGCCGGGCAACAGGGCGAGGAGTGGCCTGGGGGGTGGCGGATCATAAACAACCTCTCGTGAGAAACTGGGATAATAGAAGGAGAGGCTAAAAGAGTGTTCGTGAAGAGATTAGAAAAGGGTTTTTTTTGGGAGGCCGAGGCGGGTGGATCACGAGGTCAACAGATCGAGACCATCCTGGTCAACATGGTGAAACCCCGTCTCTACTAAAGATACAAAAAATTAGCTGGGCACGGTGGCACGTGCCTGTAATCCCAGCTACTCGGGAGGCTGAGGCAGGAGAATTGCCTGAACCCAGGAGGCGGCGGGTGTGGTGAGCCGAGATCGCGCCATTGCACTCCAGCCTGGGTAACAAGAGCGAAACTCCGTCTCAAAAAAAAAAAAAAAGAAAAGGGTTTTTTTTTTTCCAGGTGACATTCAACCATGTTTCTCTGCAAGGAGGAGAGTCTGAGAAACGTGCCCTAGGCCTGCGCAGGTTCTGTTCCAAGCACCTCCAAACGGCACACACGCTTCCCTCCGTGCACCCTCAGGTGGGAACAGTGGCCACAGGTCAGCGCTTTTCTTCCCTGCTGGACCATTTGTTCACCACAGGCACAAATCTGCACTGTCTTGTTCACCATCTGACACTTAGAAGAGGCTCAAACCTGGTCATTGGCTGGGGACTCAAGACAGAGCAAGGAACATTCCCATGTCAAAGCTTCCAGAACAAGAAGGAAAGTTAGGCAGAGAGCAGACGGGGCTCAGCCAGGGGAAACACGAGGCCAGCTGAAGCCAGTGGGCCTGTGAGAAGGAGGGATCCCTGCCTGGCACCAGGGCTGCGATCCCTTGTTGAAGTGCACACGGAGGCAGGGTCTGGGAATGCCCATTCCCACCTTGTTGCCTTGTAAGCATGCCCTGTGCTATTCTGGGCACTGCCCTCAGCAAGACACTAGCTCTCAGCCACCCTCACAGCTTAGCACAGCATGGACGTGCTGATCAAGTTATGGCCAGAGGGACAAGGGGAAGTGCTGGGTAGACTTCAACTGGCTGGGGCAGGTCTTTTTTCCTTTCCCCTCCTCCCTGCAGCCTGGGACTCAGACAAGAAGGCCCAGGCTCCTGCAGCCACCTTTGGCTATGAAGTAATCTTGAGACACAGACCCGCACAGCAAACGTTAGCACAAATGCCTGAGAAGCCTGGTTCTTCTCTGACCTCATAGAGCCCGTGCTCTTCATAGTAGCCCCCTTGCTTCCTTCCAGACTTTTTCTGACAGGAGAGAAATTAACACCTGTCTTGCCTAAGCCAGTATTATGTTGAATTTTCTGTCACATGCAGCCAAACTTAATCTTACATTAATGCTAAAATAGGAATGAAACTGCTAGGAGAAGCTGGCTTGCCAGGCTCCCTGGTGGGTGCCATCACATCCAGTGCCTGGTTTCTCAAACTTCCCCGCACCCGCCAACAGAAAGCAAGAACTAGGTACCGTACCTGGCATTCTGTAAGCGCTGGTGGTTGTGGAATTCAGTGTCTCTGGCGTGTTTTAAGTTGCCATTCAAAAATAAAGCACTCAGGTAATATAAGCGAATTTTGATAAAATCACATGCAACAATTCCTATTTCGGTCAATAGAGCTCTTTCCTTAAAAAGGCTGAATTTTATCTCCTCCTATAGAATTGAAGTTTTTGCTTTCCATTTGTGATGAGCGGAATTTTCAGGTTGATGAGTAAGTCACTGAGATTTACCACACGGGACTTAATAATAATAATAATAAAAAGCTTGGGTTTCAGTGGTGGGTTTTTGGGCATGGACCATTGCTTCATGGAGAAAGCTTCGTAGGTTGGCTCACACCGATGTCTTGCTGCTGCTTGCATGTGTGTTCCATCCTGGAGGCTGGGCTCCTCCGTAGCTTCTCCTGCCGACAAGCAAGACAGAAAGGAGGCAGCAGGTGGGGGACTCAGCCTTCCTTCCCACCACACCTACCCTTTGCTGATCCACTGCTCCCAGGATGAGGCACAGAATCCCCAGAGCAGCCTGGGTTTAACCTCCTTATTTGTTTTTGTTTGTTTATTTGTTTGTTTTGTTTTTTTTTTTAAAAAAAAAAAAAGCCTTCTGTCGGAGGAGGGGGGCTCATGCCTGTAATCCCAACACTTTGGGAGGCTGAAGAGGGTGGATTGCTTCAGCCCAGAAAGGAGTTTCATGCCAGCCTGGGCAGCATGGCGAAACCCTGTCCCTATAAAAGAATTACAAAAGTGATCCAGGCATGTTGGTACAGGACTGTAACCCCACTGCTCAGAAGCCTGAGTTGGGAGAATCATCTGCGCCTGGGAGTTCGATGCTGCAGACAAAATCGTGCCGCTGGACTCCAGCCAGGGCAAGAGAGCAAGATCTGTCTCAAAAAAAAAAAAAGAATTTTCTTAATTTTCATATCACTAGTTTTCTTATGTGGCCTATGAGTTCCCATCCAGACTGTAAGCCTTTATAACTGTCATGGTGAGATCCAAGTGTAAGCCCTGAGCTACTGCCTCATTCTTCCCCACTCACTTACAGATGACATTCTTGCAGACCAGACAAGCAGGGCTACTTGCCCAAGGCCACACAGGCAGGAACCGCCAGGCAGCCTGTCCAGTGTCCCAGCCAAGCCCCCTAGAAGGTTCCTGCGCACTGGATACATCCCTGGCCAGCTATTACCTATGTAGTTTTTCCAGTGGTTACACCGACTTGAAGAGGTCTTTCTGGAGATGACATGGACTTTGAAATTACTTGCATTATCACTGGTCAGCTCTGGTCATTGTGATTCTTTTCAAGCCATACATAATTTTGGGTTTGCTGTGGCTTGCTGACCGGCATCTCTGTTTAAGAGATGGAGCTTTGTGCTAGAGTTTCCAGTCTCATTGCATTTCCTAGGCACACCCACTTCTTTGGTAGAAAGCTGGAGTCCCTCACCTAGATGATCCTCGTGAAGGTAAACACTTCCCTTCATTTGTGTTGTGACAAGCGAAGCCTTCACAGGATGTTCTGCTAACTAGTTCAAGCCACAAATTTTATACTCTGCACTGAATGAGTTTGTGTGGTTGTTACATAGATTATCGCATGCCTATAATAAACAGATTGTGGAAAACACTGCTAAAAAGCTTCAGTGAGGACCAGGCACAGTGGCTCATACTTGTTATCCCAGTGCTTTGGGAGGCTGAGGAAGGAGGATCACTTGAGCCCAGGAGTTCGAGGCTGCAGTGAGCTGTGATTGTGCCACTATACTCTAGCCTGGGTAACAGTGAGACCCTGTCTCAAAAAAAAAGAAAAAGTTTTATCAAGTTTGAGAGAGGATTTTGGATGGTCACAAAAAAAGCAGTTTAATTCCTTTACTCTTATGAGCAACTTATTTGATTCTTCAAACATGTAGAGGCCAAAAAAGCACTGTTTCTTTATGGTAAAAAATGGGCCCAAAAATCCGATTTTACTTTTCTGTTCTCAAAAGTCATTCACTAATGAGGAACAGCAAACGCTGAGTCCCCAGGAGTCCCCAGGAGTCCCCAGGCGCCAGGCACTGCGTGTTTTTCACCTGTGTGGCATTTTCATTCTCATCTTATGCCTTCGAAAGCTGGGGCTCCGAGCAGTTGTGACATTGACCCCGGGGTCACTCATATGGCAAGTGACAGAGCCAGGGTGTGAACCCAGACAGGTCAACCTCAGAATGGGTATCTCTGACTCTTCAGGTGACAGCCTTCTCCAGACACCAGAGCAGCGCTAAACCATCGATTCGGCTGTGCGGGCCCCTGTGTGGGATAGAAGGGGCTGAGGGATTCTGCTGCCACATCAATAATTATCGCTGGAACCGAGTCAGACTGACCCTGAAGCCTGTTCCCTGACCATTTACTCCCAACCTTGGGCTGTCTTCTAAAGGAAGGGTTAAAGGGTACGTGGTGCCACCTCCTACAACAGGCGGCCTAGGAACTTGGACCTACACACTCAGCACCGACCTCTGTGGCTACCTCTGTGATCCAGACGGCCGCTTGGGGACAGCAGAGGTTCAGGGGCAGTGAAAGGCAGTGCCGGGGCGGGAGAGGAAAGAGCCAATTCTCCATTCTTCTGTGAGTCCCGAGGTGAACACTGTGAACTTGTTCCCAGTCTCTGCGTCTGGTGCCAGCAGCCCTCCCCTCCCCCATCTGAGGACAAGTCCACTCGCGGAGGATTTTCCCCTGGAAACGGGTCCTCATGTGCAGGAGAGAATCAGAGATTATTTGCCTGAGGCGGCAAAAAAAAAAAAATACGGCCGCATCTCCAGCCAACCCTTTTTATAGATGTATTTTTGCTTTTTACAAACCAGACAGCAGAGTTTCATAATTAGTACAGTAGTTTGGGGTTTTTTCTCATCATTAACCACTTAGTTACTACAAATGTGTTTTTAACTCACGGGGGAGAAGTACCAGCATACCATAAAAACCTGAGTTCTGCGTAGTCAAGGCTTCCAAGGCCCAGGAGGCGCGCTCTATCAAGTTGCTGATTCGGGAGATAGCAGTCAGTCGGGGTTCCACCGCGCCCCCAGAATGCTATTCACGGCAGCTTTGTCGTTGACAGTTCTCCCTTTTGGAGATTTGAAACAAACTTCCAATCACTTCCGATCCTTTTAGCTTTACCTCTCTTAGGTAAGGTTTAAGGATTCTTGGTCAAATTTCAACTCAAATAGGTTACCTAGGAACATTCTTAGGGCCTAACCTACTTAGTTCTTGTAGTTTCAACTGAAAGTGATAGGCTGTTCTGGGCCCGTTGTGTTCCTCTGTTCGGTGGTGAAATCACTGCTCTCTCTCTGTCCTTGCAGCGCCCACCGCTTCCCACCAATGAGTTCAGTAGTTTTTCTTGCCCATTTCTGCAAACCTATGTTCATAAAATCAGCTGATGGGTAAAAGTTACTGAAGAAATTGCTAACCGTTTCAAGGTTTGCTTAAATTGATAGTTTGTTTTACTTTATTCTGGTTCTCAGTGGAAACACAAAGATCATTCCAAAGAATGATCTTTGGAATGTTCTGTTGACAAATGAGCCCAAACAAGATATAGATGAGACTCACTGTCTTTCCTCCAGAACAACAATCGCCATTCATTTCTGTGCTGCTGAAACAGTCAGAGGAGTCGTGATAGATCCAGAAAGAGGCCCTTGGTGCTTCATGCGGTATCTGTCTCTAGGACGGGTCTCTTTTGCATTCAGCAGGTTTCATTAGAAAAAAAGAATTCCGGGGGAGCGGGGGAGGGATGGCATGGGGAGAAATGCCAAATGTGGGTGAAGGGGTAGAAGGCAGCAAAACACGCTGCCACGTGTGTACCTATGCAACTATCTTACATGTTCTGCACATGTACCCCAAAACCTAAAACGCAATAAAAATAAATTAATTAATTAAAAAAAGAAATAAAATTTATATCCCACAAAGAAAAAAATAGAATTCCAAAGTATTTAATTAACAAAATTGAGAAAATGCATATTTAAACATTGACATCATTATAAAAGAGTAATTTTTTTACATAAACATAGAATTTTCACCCATGTTACTTCATTTAATCTTCAGAACTAATCTTTTTGGTTGTTTTTTTTTTTTTTTTTTTTTGGAGACGGAGTTTGGCTCTTGTTACCCAGGCTGGAGTGCAATGGCGTGATCTCGGCTCACCACAACCTCTGCCTCCTGGGTTCAGGCAATTCTCCTGCCTCAGCCTCCCGAGTAGCTGGGATTACAGGCACGCGCCACCCTGCCCAGCTAATTCTTTGTATTTTTAGTAGAGACGGGGTTTCACCGTGTTGACCAGGATGGTCTCGATCTCTTGACCTCATGATCCACCCGCCTCGGCCTCCCAAAGTGCTGGGATTACAGGCTGGAGCCACCGCACCCGGCCCAGAACTAATCTTGAGATGCAATTTCCCGATTGTATAGACAAGGAAACAGAAACTTATAGATGTTAATTCACTTGTTCAGGACCACAGAGGTGTAATTTATAGAGCACAGTCTTATTTAACAGCCTTGACTCTGAGTTTAAAATAGAGGCTTCCAGTTTGCTGAGCACCAGAAGAATGGGAAATGAGTCCGTGTGTGAGTCCCAGGAGGAAGAGATTCTGCGGGTCCTTAGCAGTTAAGGAAGCGCCATGAAACATTTCTTGAAGAATGAATGGGATTTAAATAGTTTAGAAGATGTAGTCCTGAAACTATGTGGCTGGTCCAGGTCTCATGACCAACAAATATTTGTTGGACAAATGAAGAATGAATCAATGAATGATGGGGGGTATCAGATCAGGAAATTGATCTGGGAAGGGATGAAGGCAAACATTCCCACGGGGCATTTAGGGAGCAGTGAGTATGAGCCCCTGGCCCTAAGAGAGTGACATCTGGACAAGCGTAGAGAGATGGACTGGGTGGGGGGGCATGCGCTGGCAGCTCAAAGGGCATGGAAGGGCATGGATTTGCCTTATAGATTGGGTCAGGTGTCATTGCTTTTGACCAAGGAAATGACAGCAAGACCATGAGAAATCATGGGCAACTTGATATGACCAAACTCAGTGTGTTAGGAAGGTGCGCAGGGCCTGAGGCACAAAATATATTAGAGTGTGTGTTGACTCTGATTTTAACAGCCGCACCCTGTGCCTCTCTAAAGTTTCTGTCAGCTCTTCCCATCAGTGGGAAGCAGATTTAAAGGCCAAGCTGCCTCAAAGGCATAATGTTAAAGAAAAAATTTTAAAAAAGAAAAAGAAACACACCTTTAAAATTTCCCGACCTTGATTTATATCTAGAGAGATGTATTTTATGGTCACTCTTTTTATTAGGATTTTTAAGCGAATCAGTAGGCTTAACCAAAGAATTGCAAAACTTTCACTACAAGAAAAATTAAATGAAGTGGTTTCCTATTTCTAGATGATCACAGACGCTTCTGAAATTAGGAAAATGCAGGCAAATGATAAAAATACAACTAATGAAACTGTAGGTGTTTTACTGACTATTACACGGTATTTCCTTTTGGATTCTTTTTTTTTTTTTGAGATAGAGTCTCACTCTATCGTCAGGCTGGAGTGCAGGGGCATAATCCCAGCTCACTGCAACTTCCCTTTTCCGGTTTCAAGCAATTCTCCTGCCTCAGCCTCCCAAGTAGCTGGGACAACAGGCACGCACCACCACGCCCAGCTAATTTTTTGAACTTTTAGTAGAGACGGGGTTTCACCATGTTGACCAGGATGGTCTTGATCTCTTGACATTGTGATCTGCCCACCTCGGCCTCCCAAAGTGCTGGGATTACAGGCGTGAGCCACCGTGCCCAGCTGGATTCGTAATACAAAGCGATAAAATGCTGATTTGGTTTCAAATAATATATGGAAAGATTCTTGTCCTGTAAGGAAGCTCATCACTCTAATGGGTGTCTTACTCACTGGAACAGTATTTTGGCTGTACTGAAGCACATTGAAAGGAATTAGATTTAGCTTTGCCAAACTTTCGCTGTGAAAGAGTTTGCTATAACAGTGTTTCATTATATTCTTATTGAACTTCAGCCAGTTGAAAATAGAATCTCCTCACCATCCTTTTAAATTAGCCTTAAGCTGCAGATAAAAGACAAAAATCAATGTGCAAATTTAGCTCCTTACGCTCAGTTCCTTAAGAAATTTACCCTGGTGCTAATATGCAGGACTCCCAGATAATAGAACATAGAGTAATTGGAAATTTTAAAGTAGCATTTCTTGTTCAATTTAGGTCTATGTAAGAGTCTGGTAAATGCTGTACATAAATTGTTTCTTTAATGCTACAGATTCTAGCACATGTCTTTATACTGTCCATCCTAGCCCAGTAACACTGCCCTGATACATTTCATGTGGTCATGATGAATTATGGTGAAAGTGTCTGTGTCAAATTGGAATGGAAACTGCTAGAAAAGAGTGATGCCTAAATAATGGTGCAGTCTATTTATTCCATTTCACTAAGAATTACCAAGGGCTTCGAAAACCCACTTAGAAAGAGGAAGCTAAACACTGTTCTTATTGGCCATGCCGGCTTGAATGCCTCTGATTGTTGTAAGTGGTGCAGGTGCTATGAGCTCCTAAGGGTATCCCTGGGATTGAGATGAGAGGAGTTTACTCAGAGCCTCAGGTTGCTTGCTGTCCTGCTGGACGAGAAAGGTTAGCAAGATAAAAAAAATGCCACTTTGCCTGACTTCAGGCATTAATATAAAGAAACCTACATACAGGCACCCAGAGACACAAAAAGAGAGAGAAAGCTCACCGTTCTTGAAACAGGCAGTTCTGCAGGCTCCACAAACAAGTACACCAGTGTATGGAAATGATAAGAGGAGAACAATTTGGTTACATTCAGAGACCTGGTGGGCAAATGGAAATGGGACAAGCAGTGGAAATTAGGCCAGATCATGGAAGATTTGTTCTGTTTTCATGGCATGATACCTGCAAGGCCAGGAAGGCTAAAGCCAGCACGCTAGTGCGGTTAATTAGCAGGAACCAAAAAGTCATTAATTCAGCATGCCGTCGTATAAGGCAGAAGCAAATACTGCTGTCCGTAGCCAATGATGGGGAAAGGATCTAACCGCTCTCCAGGCGCCTCTGCACATGGCACCACAGAGAGAAAGGTAGAGGAGGAGTGGAGCACAACCCCGGGAGTCGTCGCCACTGGTTTTTACTAAAAAAAGCAATCAATCAATCAATAAATAAATAAATAAAAAGCAGGAGTTGCAATTCTCGCACCTGATAAAATAGATCTTAAAGCAACAAAGAAATAGTGGTAAAAGGATCAATGCAACAATAAGAGCTAACAATCCTAACACCCAGATACATAAGACCTATAAAGAGACTTAGACTCCCTAGACTCCCACACAATAATAGTGGGAGACTTCAACATCAATATTAGATAGATCAACGAGACAGAAAATGAATAAGGATATCCAGGACTTGAACTCAGATCTGGAACAAGTAAACTTAATAAACATTTATAGAGCTCTCCACTTTAAATACACAAAATACACATTCTTGTCAGTACCACATCACATCTACTCATAGGTTTAAATGAAATATTGATCGGCCATTATTAAGCACAATTATTGGCAGAAAAGAGGTTTTCAATACCCATTTTCAGAATAAAGCAACATTCCTGTTCTCTCTCCCTCTTTTTCTTTCTCTTTTTTCCTCTCCTTCACTCCAAAAAAAAAAAAAAAAAAGACTCTCATTCCAGAGGGGTCCTGCTCCATAACCATGAGGAAGGAATGCCACACAGAGGTCAAGAAGAACCTGAAGATATGGGCCTTGCCGCCTCCACCCCCAGTCTATTATCATTAGAGTATATCTTTTGGTCCAATCGCATTTTTACATGGCCATCCATTCTCCATGGAACCTATGCATAACAGACAGTTCTCCCTGGGTCTCTGGGTCTTCAATTCTGAAGGCTCCCCTGTCATGTAAAACTTTGATTAAATAAATGTGTTATGCTTTAAAAACAAAATTAATTTTAAAAATAAATAAATAAATAAAGCAAGTGGGAACAATTGGCCAGAATAAGCCTGGACTGCAGCAGAAAATGAAACTAAGAAAGATCGGGGAACGTTGTAATAAAACAATCCACATAATTTCTATAACATGGATCCATCTTAATAAGATAGCCTGAAGTTCAGCATGAGTCAAGTTCTGGAGAAGCTCAGCGTTGTCACAGGAAATCTAAAGTTTTCCGTTAACAGGGCTTAAAGATGTTACATGCTGTTACTTCACCGCTTAGGAAACTTCACTGCAGATATATAAGCCATTTTTTAGGAAAACATTAGATGATCAAAGAATTCCTTAAGAAAAAAGAACAAATTGAGTGCCCACAATGTAGATGGTGGCCCCTGATTTCTGAGAATAGAGGCTGGAAGAAATCGCTGCATCATCAATTTAATTCCGCAGAAAATGCGAGCAGCCACCTCAGCTTAGATGCAGTTGTAGTGGGCATGAACTTCACAGGGGCATAACTGAAGGCCAAAATTAAATGTTCTTCATTTTTATGTATCTCAGTGTCATGCCCTGATGCCAAGCCCCAGACTGGCTCATGGGTCCAGTCAGATGCCTCTCAGTGGGTTGTGTGTGGGGAGGATTTCACTACTGTTGGTCTCCAGAGCTGCTTCCCTGCGTCTCCTCTCCCACTGCTGACCCCACCCCCATCTCTACTCTAAGCCCCAGCAAATCACCCCAGCACTCCCAGGCAGCAGTGGCAGGGACCGTGCTGGCCTTCTCTCTGTGTTCTGCTCTAGCGTGTATGTCTCAGGGCTTCCTTAAACAGTGACTGGGCCTCTCTGCTGGCCTTCACTTAACTCTCAGCTCAGCTTGCAGGCACTGGTGCCCTCTGAGACACAGGCACTGCTTTCTTATAGAATCTGCGTAGTGGGCTGCCCAGCCAGGGGGCTTCGTTGTGTGGCCTCTTTTCTGGCAGGTTTCAGATCTCCCCTTTTTCCCAAGAATGGAGCCAAGGGTGGACCCCAATGTAGTCTGCTGGCTGCAAGGCTGCACATGCCTAGACAGCTGCTGTCCAATGGCAGACAGAAGCAATGTTTCCATGTCTCCACTCTCAGACACCCTCAGATTACTAAGGGAATTATCTAGTGTGCCCCCCTCAACATACACATATACACACACAGAGACATAGACAGACACACACAGAGAGACACAGAGACACATACAGACACAGATACACACACACACACAGATACATAGACACACAGATACACACACAGACACACACACACACACACACACACACAGACTACTTGTCATTCTAAACTTGCTACCTCTGCCCTCAGCATGGGGCCAGCATAGTGGAGAGGCCTGTTTCTCCTGGCTGTGCCTGAATTGCATCTCTGCCATCTTAGATTCTTGCTGAGAATTGGAACTCTTGATTCCTCTGGTGGCTCTGGCAGCCTCTGCCTGGACATACCCTGTCTCCCGGTGCAGTGAAGGCACGGGCAGGTGAGCATCTGTCACTCCTGCCTGATGAGGCACTCCCTGGCCCATCTCACAGATGGAAACACGAGGCCGTTCCCTCGAGGCCGTTCACTCGCTTCCGTGGAGTTTGACGTCATTGCACTCAGCGGGTGTTTACTCTCCACCACTCTGCACCCCACCTGGAGGTGCTTCTGTTCTCAGTCCAGAGGGGCACAGTCAGGAGGTGTTTAGTGAGCCTCCCTCATCCTCACCGCACACACGAGGCTCATCTGATGGTTGTTTTGGGGGCACGCACTCCTTGGGTTGTTGACATTTCCCACGGGCTCTGCACCAGCAGCACCCTTTCCTGCCCCCACTCCACAGTGGGCTCTGCTTCCTCTCCTGCACCTGCTCTGCAGGGAGGGAGACGGCCCGTCCTCCAGCTCCACACAGTGATGGGTAATTTCATCCATTTCCCTTCCATGTCAGTGGCTCCCAAATCAGTTTTTCTCAAAGTCTGTTTTCTCTGAACACCAAATCACAGTTTCAACTATATTTGATACAACCCCTGAACCTCAGGCTGGCCTAAATTGAACTCATTATCGACTTCCCACATCCTCTGCTCCATTGTATGCCCAACATCCCTCGGTAGGCTGATCCGTCCACAGCCTCTGCTGGAACCTCAGTGCCACCTTGGATGCCGCCCTCCCCCCGACCCACAGCCAGTCAGTGCACGGGGCCCTGTGCAAATGGCCTGTGAAAGGCTCCTGTGCTCACCCCCCACCTTGGGAGAAAGAGCAGATTGCTCTTTCCAGCACTGCTGAGAACACCTTGCAACCTAGAGCCCACACTCCTCTCCTCCATGAATGTGTCTGCTTTCCACCCCAGACCTCCTGGTGCTGCTGCATGACACCCTGGTCACCTGCAGAGTCATCCAAACCCATCGGCGCCACACAGAGCCCCTGCTGGGTTTCCCAGGCCCGGATGCCACCTTTCCCACTTCACCCCTTTCCTACCTCACTCAGCAGGTTTCCCGTCCCAAAGTGGATTCTCGCCTGCATGGCGTATCCAAGTCCTACTCCCTCTCCCAGATCCAAAAGGGTTTCTTTGGGAAGGAAGCCCAGCATCCCAGGCTGTGAGTCAGGGCTGTCCCTCAGGACTGCTGTGATGCAGCACACGACCCCACCTGTGCACTCAGGTTACATGTCTGTCCACTGGCCTGCCCCAGTCATCGCGTGGAGAGCTCCTGGGAGGCGGGGCTTTCACCCAGTTCCCTTTACATTCCTAGGGTCTAGGGCGTGCCTCACAGTAGGTCAGTACCAGATAAATTGTCCACTCTTTAACAAGGTAGGAAGCAAATGATGGGAGAGTTCAAAAGTCCCAAAACGAGCCGATCTCTTTGAAAGAGCGCTTACAATATTAGTTTCTAGAATTCTAGTGGTCATTTTGCAGCCATGTTGGAGTTGTGTGCATATGTATGAATATCTTTTCCTACATGGAACCATGTGATCTGTGCAAATGGAGTCCTCACACACAGGACTGGTTTGCATCAGAACCTCAGGGAGGCAGGAGCTCCCAGTCAACCATTCCTTGTCTAGAAAAAGCTCCCCCAAGTCACTATTTTCTGTGGCATGTGCAGAGTCATCTTTTACTAAATGTTTAGTCAGTATTGAATTGATGTGCTCCTGGAAAAACATTTTGATGACAGTTGGTGCTAAAAACCTATACCTGATCAAAATGATTGAGCTTACTAACTCTAAATTAAGGAATGTCTATTTAAGCCTTGCAGAGCTACAGTAGAAAATCTAACGTCGTCTCTTAGAGAGGGCCTTGTTAAAATACTAATAAGATGTCTCTGTGAGTCCACGCTCTCCTTTGTAAGAATCAGGCCACTGATCCTCAGGTCTGAATGCTCATCTCTTGGGAAATAGGGGTCACACCAAGGGTTTGGCCCGTGAGCGAGAAGGTCATCTCCAGCCTACAAAGGTGAAGACTCTTTGATTCTCCAGGTCTAAAGGGTGGCCTAACCATTTTATTTTAGTGGCATTTTCTCACACTTCGTCTAGTTTCATTTTTGTTACGTAATCTGTAAATAAATTCCCTCAGTAGTTAAAATTGCAATTTAGTTCATGTCTGGCTTGGTTTGTCTTGCACAGATAGCATTGAGTAGTGGGGAAAGGATTCCTTTGTACAAAGCAAGCGTGGGCTTAGGATATTTCCACATGCTACTCATTTGCAGATACTAAGAACAATTAAGGAAGGTATGCTAGAACCTGAAAAACATCTTTTACATTTGGATTCATCTCATAGGTGACCAACATACTGTTCTTTGAAAAAATAGAGACCATACCTTTGCGGCCTAACGAGACATGGGAAGATAATTATAAAACATCAGAGGTGGCTGGGAAATGGTCAGATGGAATGATACTGCAGCAAACATTTCTCCAAAACAAATTAAATTGGAAATTTACAATTCATGTATAAAGATCCCGTGTACGATCAAAGCAAGCATCATCTGTACTGCTAAGTTCTATGTATAACATTATTTTGTTAAAGAAAAGTCAGGCATGAGATGGACAGAAGGGATTTGCTCACAAACGCATAATGGCTCTAATGACTAATTTTGGTTTTAGGCAGTGCAATTCTGTAAGTGGACATTCAGCCAGTTTGGTAACATAGTGTTTTTAGAATCTCTTCGAGGACAATTTAAAAAAAGAGAATTATCTTCTCTTACAGAACAATGAAAAAGGGAATTATCTATCACGGATGGGTATTTATCATATTACATCTTGGAGAATACTGCAAGTGAACTAGGTGCCTTATGCCCTGCTCACTCATGATCTGACGCCTTTAAAGGCGGAGCGTCACTGCCCGCTGTTCACGGCGGCGAGCGCTGCCATCAGCTTTTAGCTTCAGATTGCTAGTTTCTCCCATGTTCTCTTTTCCATCAAACAGCAACATACTGCGTTTTGTTCTCTATTTAAAAATGTTATATTGCAGCCATCCCCCAACAAGCTAATTTCCATTTAGGTTTCTTTGGGAAGAGATACAAGTGAGTTTTGTGAAAGTGTACTGAAATGCGGCCATCCAGCCATCAGCATCAACAGGCGGTCAGCGGTGCCCGGTGCCATGCGCCAGTTGCCTGTAACTGACAAGGGCCCGCATTCACTGTCCCGGGCTTACGTGATTGCTGACACACTGGTCACCCCAGGGCATACTGCTTGTCGCTGCTGGGTTCATGCTTGCACAGGCAGACCCCCAGGTGGCCTGTCATTTACACTATAAGCTAGGTCTGGTGACAACACAAAAGTAGTAACGTTCATCTGTATGAAGGAGAAGTAACAGAATCCAAAAATCAGAAAACTTACTCCAGTAGACAAAGTCAATCCAGTAGAAGAAACTAGGTTTCGAATGCAGGTCTTACTGTGCAGCTGGATTCCCGTTGCATTACATTGGTTTTCTCTTCCAAATAATTGGCAAACGAGGAAAAACAGCTCATCCCCACGCTAACAGAAAGGTCTGAATCTGAAGCCTTACCATCAGTGTCTCATCGGAACCCTACTGGGAGCCAGAAAACTTTCCTAAATAAAACACAAATCAAATCTTAAATGAGGACACACACATTCGTAAACTAAACTTGAAGTCCCCAAACGTCTTCAAGTACATTTGTTCTTCTAAGTACAGTCATAAAGAGAAGCCCGTTCAGTGACAGTCAACCTTGAGCAGCATTGGAATATAAGGTTTCCAAAGTGCAAATACAGGTTGGGGCACAATCCGGTTGGTGCAGAGAGTTGCACTAGACATGGTGGTCACTGAGTGACCCTGATGCATGGAGGAAAGTCCGCAGGTTCAACATCTGTCTGAAAATCATCGAAGGGCCCAGCCTGACAGCGCGAGGGTCTTTCTAGAATGGCCTTTCTTATAAAATTTGGATTTCTTTTCTTAGAGAAAGTAAAAATGACCTGCTTTCTACTTTTCTTCTGATAGGATTGCAATGGCCAAATATATTTATAAGAATAAAAGTTAACAAAAACAGTCTAACCCCCCAGTTCAGAACCCTGGTAAAATTTGTGTTAGAGCCCGGAACTAGAACTGGGCAAAAGTATCGGGCTCTTTCTCTTATATAAGAAGCCCACTCAAATGTTCTGTGAGCCCACTCCGAAGATAAAGTCAAAAGCAACCTGACAGCTTAGTCTGCTCTCACCGATTCCTTCCCTCGCGTTCTGTCTGTTGCTAATGACGTCCTGACAGCCAGCTCCCAGCACTGTCACCCAGCGTGTGCAGCTTTCTCAAGTAAACCGCTTGTCACCGCAGACATTTCTTAGGGATTACTGTGTTCCTGAAACAACCTACATCAGAAATCCCTATTTAGCATTTATTAGAATATTCTATCTAAAATATTACTTACATATTATCATTTCAATAGTTTGGGAAAAAAAACTGTTACTTAGATTCCAGTTAAAAGAGGAATTATGTATTAAGCATAAGTCCAGGAGAACAGCATAAAATATGAGCACCTTTTCCTAAACCATTCCCCTTCAATGGACCGTAGACCTCAAAATTGGAAACAATAAATACGTAAATAAAAGCAACAATTAAAAAACTGACTTCACAATCATCCACCCCCCAAAAGTACTTCCTTCTCAGGCTTCAAATGAAATCTCTGTGACGCCCCCTCTAAGTCTCACTCCTCACCTCAGTGTCAAGTCCCAGTGTCCTCTGATCTTCCCTTTATCTGACCCCACACCTTTTTGGCGAGCACCCACCCACACCACCGGGCCTTTCCCCTCCTCTGTGACAGCCACTTTCGGTGCCATCCTTGGCAGAGATCACAACCCCTCTGTGGCCTAGGCTCTCTCCTCTCTAAAGGGAAGGCGTTCACTTAGGTGGTGTATAAAGGTTTCTCCTAGCTCAAGGCACTTGAGTGTATCTTTGATGCACTTACGAGCTAAGACCTCGTGATTCGGGCACTGTGGCTGCACTCCACCAGGTGGCTTATCTGTGGACCACACTCCACGTGGCCATCGGTGCCTTTCCTCTTCCTCCACCCATCCACCAAAATGCCACCTTCTCCTCCACTCCCACCTTCAACCATGAAGTCCCTCTGCCGCAAGGTTGCCCAGAATCCTCTTATCCTCCATGTCCATCCACCTTTTTTTCTCTAAACCCTTGTACCACTTCATGGGAGTCCCTCCCAATGGAATCCACACCCCACCTGCTGTCTCTCACCCCAAGGCAGACTGTAAGCTTCCTGAAGCTGTCCTCCTCACTGTCCCATCCCCTCACGAACTGCACCAGCAGTGCCATCAACGGGTAAGCACCGGGGGACTTGTTGTTGAATTGATTTCAGTTAATTCAGTTTTTAACTGAATCAAGCAAAGGATGTCACAAGCTGGCTTTTATAACTAAAGAAAGCACAGTTGTGCAGCTGCCTCCAGAGTCTCTGGGGGTTCGAGGGAATGAAATGGGAAGAGTCCTCAGAAGCCAGCTGACTGCTGCTCCAACCGGGTGCAGGTTGGGAGAAAATCTATAGTGAATGAAGGAAAATGAAAAGCAGAGTGGAAAAGAATTCCAACATTCTTGCAAACGAACCTCAAAGTATTATTTCTGCAAAGAATACAAGGATCATTTGAGTTCCCTTGTTGACTAATTTGTGTGTTCTTCCCACAGATACTTTCAGAAAGAGACCTATTGTTTGTTTCTCTCTGTGCTGACACAGTAGCCATTGTTGAGAACTGTAATCATTGCACACATAGTTGAAAATGTAGGCTCGGGGACAAGCTGTATTTTCCCCTCTGGTTCTTTAGACAGCGAATGCTGTGTTCTTTATCTCTTATCACAGCTCTTTTGTCAAACATTTGATGATTTTTCCCCCAGACAAATCTGCAGTTTGTTATCAACCGTAGAAATGTCTATTGCCTCGTTTTTAAACATCTAAACTTCGGTAAGTGTGTCTCAAGACGAGCCTGAATTAAGGTGTTTATTTCATTTTAAATACATTTTTTATCAGGGCATACATGATAAAAGTTCTCGAACATGGATGGCTTGTGCGGATCTCCATTGAGACTTGATGAGAGAACATTTTATTTTCATACTCTTTGTATTTGTGTGGAGGACGGTTAGGCCGACGGGCTCCAGATCAGGTGTGTTGGGAGCATTTGTCGAGTCTTGGACAGGTGCAGACGTCTGTGACTTCCTGCAGTAGGCAGCCGCCGCTCGATTTCCTACTGAGGAAAGATCCGACCCACGTCTCCACTCCTCGCATCTCTGTTTCTCCAATGCCTGATATTTCTTCCTGTTCCACAACTCACAAACCTGATCCCAAAACCAAGAAGTAGTAACTCTTCGTTGTTCCTGGTTTTAAAATGACAATTAATTGCTTGACACAGACATTTGAAGCCTATAATTCAAATGAATATTTATAAAAAAGAAACAAAATAAATTTCAAGCACACTGGCCTGTAACTGCAGGGTCATGTTTAAACATTCGTTGTTAAGGTGGTGATGGAGTCTACGAAAATTGTAACGTGCCACTTTATATTTTATAAGCATCTAATTGTAGAAATATGCCTTGCGCGCTAATCATTTCCATAAGGCTTCATGTAGATTGAGAGTGAAAATGAGTGGCATTGTTTCGAATGCCCAGAGGGAAGCCTTTCGTTGTGTTTTAAGTTTGTTTTTGAGGGCTGAATTAGACTTTGTATGAAGAGTTAAGGTCAGAGTTGGTACCTTCACCGCTATTCAATTTGTATTGCTTTAAATTCTATTAAGTGTGGAAAACTATCAACAAGGCAGTTATTCCCAGGGGCTGCCTGGCCAAAAATACCAAGATGGGCCATTCTTAAGAACACAGGGCTGTGTGGAATGGTGCGGCCTGGAAGCCTTCCTGAGAACTGGAAGGAAAGCACTAAGTGAAGACGTGAACACGTGGGATTTATTTATTTATATTTATTAAATTTTTAAAAAATGTTATTTTGTTATATTGAACTTGACAAATTTTCCTCAGAGATAATTTTTGTTTCAATATTCAAAGTTAGAAATTGTACCAGCCCATCAGAATTTGAAAGTATTCCTAAAAGTATTTCAAATAAAAATGTATTTTAAATGTAGTGCACATTTTAAACATATTGGAGAAAACATAGAATCAGAGACTTTTTCAAATCCATGTTGGACTAGGAAACTGGTTTTGTTTCTTTCTTTCTTTTTTTCCTTTTGAGATGGAGTCACCCAGGCTGGAGTGCAGTGGCACGATCTTGGCTCACTGCGTTCTCCACCTCCTGGGTTCAAGCGATTCTCCTGCCTCAGCCTCCCCAGTAGCTGGGATTGCAGGTGGTGAGTCACCACAGCTGGTTAATTTTTGTATTTTTATTAGAGATGGGGTTTCGCCATGTTGGCCAGGCTGGTCTCAAACTTCTGACCTCAAGTGAGACTTTTCTTAATACTAATCAGATTTGGCAACAGATGAGGCCAGCTGTGATTCAGATTCTGCTCCCGATTACACATCCCTGTAGCGCATATGGTCAGCGCTCCTTTCTACAGAGGATAAATTCCATGTCAGTGTCCCTGAGGGACAGGAGAGAGGCAGCGTCCCTGAGCTTCTGTTTTTACTTTTGAAGTTCCAGAGCTTGGTTTCGGTTCTTCCTCTTGATGTCTCTCTTTTGTTCTCTCCCCCTCTCCCTCCCTTTTCCTTTCTCCTTTCTCCCTCTCCCCTCCTCCCTTCCCTCTTTTCACATCTTTCTGTCTTTCTCCATCTTATTTCCATCGGTGTGTCTTTCCCAAGGCAGGAAGCCCCAGCGCCTCCAGGCTGGTGGTGTCTGGCTCTCTCAGCTGCACAACCACAGGCTGCCTGCCATCATCAAGCACAGAATGGACTTGACGGGGACCCTAACTGCCAGTCGTTCCTGGGACTAGACGGGGTGCAGCCGGGGTGTCTGAGGTGCTTACAGTCATAGTGGTGTACCCTACACTGAACAGGATGGCTTTTTTTTAGGCTGCGATTGCTTCACTCATCCAAATAGCCTATTTGTGAAGGCATCAATGTGCAAGTATTTCGGAGCCACTAAAATCAGTCCTGGAGATTAGAACGTGCAGGCCTTCTGGGTGGCAGGAATGAGGCTGCCTGTTGAGACGAGCTCACTGCCCCCAACACCCCACTGCCCCCCTCCACACTGCCCCCACACCCAACTGCCCCCCCAC
>CM052651.1:149107949-149200903 GCA_028533165.1 Leontopithecus rosalia
CCCCACCTCACTGCCCCCCCACCCCACATCTTGCTGTTCCTCCCTCTGCTCTTCTCCCTTCCCACCTCCTTCACTCTCCCCTCCTTCCACACGCCCCTCCCTTTTGATCATCAGTGCACTTTGCAGGCATCAGACATTGTGGGCTCTTCACAAGCCTCCCGTCTACATTGGTGTCCCTGGGCTTGCTGAACCGTGAGCCTCTCCTCCCTCCTGGGACTGATCCTCTTCAGCTGCAGCCTTGATCTAGACTTGATTGTAGAGGGAGTCCACTTCTCTTGACCCCTAACTCTCACCGTGTTAAAATGAGGTGATGTTTCCTAAGGTAGCAGTTGAAGGAGCCTCTTTATCCCTCCATAACAGAGAGACCATCAGGGATGCCTTGGCCTCTCAACCACACATGATGATTGGCATTTGATTGTTTTCACATTTCATTGTCGTGAGCTGCTAATAATGTTGGGTAATTGTTTATTTCCTTTATCATTCTTTAAATCTCAATCTAATCTTGAAGCAATTGCATCCAAAGAGAGTTCTGCCAAAGAGAAGTGTAACCACAGGTGCTGCCCTATCCACTCTTCCAAGACTATCTCCTGATTTGGGTTCTACTTACATCATACATTGAGCGTGAAACTCATGAAGACATGCATCCAGTGGAGAAGAGTGTTGGAAGCGTCTTCCCTTCCCACATGGCCTTAGAACCCAGTGTTTTCAATGTTGGATGACTCCCTTTTTTGGTTGTGAAACTGTCCCCACCTGCTTCCCAAAAGTGTGCTTTAAAGACATTTTGTGATAAGGGAAAGCCGGTAGGAAAGGGTTCCACTTCCCCCAGGGCTCCCTGCCGAGAAGTGGAGATTCTGCGCCTGAAGACACTTTTCCTCTCCACGCAATCACGCTGCTCTCAAAGTTTCAGTTCCCTGATAATTCTAAAATTGCCCCTGGAGAGCTCTGGTCTTCTCCTGCCTCCCTTCCCCACACCCTGCTGAGGCCTCGTCCCGGCCCCAGAGGGTCTCCTCCCGGCCATCTCTCTCACTCTTTCCTCCTGTTTCTCTCCTCCATTCTCCTGCTCCCCAGCTGGGCACAGCAAACTCGTGATCTATTGGAGGGAGCAAGGGTCCCAGAGACTCCCGGTGAGCTGAGCTCCCGCTCAGACCCCGTCCCTCCTGCAGCTGCCTCAGTTTCCTCTGGCTCATCTCTTGGCCACCTCAAAAGCAACAGGTCCAAGCTCTAAATCAGCATTTTCCACACAGCGTTGTTGTGAGAATGTTCCCTGGTAATGTAGAGTTAGGGAAGTGGAACCATGGCCAGCACGTGATAAGCACATGGAGACTAATCAATGACAGCTGCCCCGATTGCTACAATGGCTGCTCACCAGCAGCTCCCAGCAGCTGTGTTGTCCCTGCTAATGACACCGTCCCTCCCCTGGTCAACCAGGGCCCAAAATTTAAAGTGATCTTTGACTCCTTTCCCCAAAATGTATCCACTCCAAACCTTTCCTCTCCTAGGGTGACTGGGAGCTTTCCCCAGCCTCACGTTGCTGTGCGACACTGAGCGAGTTGCTGCTCTGCGCCTCAGAGATGTCAAATGGGAAGAGTGCGGCCTCCTTCAGCAGGGCTTGAGGCAGCAGTAGGCAAAGCAGTGTGCATAGATAACATAACAGTCCGCTTGGCACTTAGTAACGCTTCAGTACATGCCACCTGCTGACAGAATTCTGTGTGAGACTTCAGCGATGGTTTCTTGAAAGAGTCACTTACTGTATTCTGCAATCAAAGAAGGAAGAGAGGCCAAGAAATAAATACATAAATGTCCACATGACACAAGGCCTGGGATGAGCAGATATTCAGAAGATAGACAGACAGACAGACAGACAGACAGAAAAACAAGACAGAAAGACTAGACAGACAGACAAATAGGTAGGCAGACAGACGGACAAATAGACAAACAGATGGAGAGACAGGTAGACAAACAGAAAAGCTAGACAGACAGACTAGACACACTAGACAGATTGACAGAGGCAGACAGCTTGGTAAATGGGCAAATGATAGAAAATATGAATAATATATGAAGTAGGGAGAAAACAAGCAGAAAATTAGAGGAAGAAATTTGTGGTCATTTTACTAACCTTTTAAAAACTTGAACCTAAAATTTTCAAAATAATTTTTTTCTGCCAGGAAAAAAATACATATATTAATAGAATGTGTAAACAGCTGGTTTTTTTCGCAGTAAGAACATTTCCCTTTGAATACGGTTATAACTGCTTCTCTGTTAGTGCTAATCACATCCTCTCAGCGGATATTTTTGGTGCTGTCGGTCTCCCCAGTACACATCTATTTGAAATCACCTTTAGCTGTAAAGGAAAAAAAAAGATACCATCGGTAAATGCTTGTTCTAGAGGTGTATCATGAAAATATAGCCCCATTAACCTACTGTCCTTATGAAACTGGTGGCTATTTTCTATTCTTAGGTTAAACGTTCTCTCTTTACCTTCCATTTTAAGAGAATTGACTAGGGAACAATTCAGAGCAAGGGCTAGCTTATCTTTCAGAGGAACAGAACCAGCCACATTCCAGTGCAGAGTAGAAAGAATAGCGCTCCAGTCCATGTCAGGAGCACAAAACAAAAAAATGCGAAGTTGTGACGTAAAGCACGTGAAACTTACAAGGCAGCACATAGGGATATAATGGCTTCATCATCACTGATGCAAAGAGGTTTCTGGATACGTATTTATTTGTGAGCCCCAGTTCCCTGCTGATCTGTCCTGATTTCTTGAGGAAAATTGGAGTGAATGTTAAAAACGATGATCCAGTCACATACTTTCCTTCTTCAGATAACCGTTTCAAACTAGCCTTGGACATGTTTTAATCAAATGACTGGAGCTAGTTATTCACTAAAATGACCACAGATTTTTAATATAATCTACATCAACTGTTTTGATTATGAGAATCTTACTTCTCTTTTTTTGGCGAATATGAGTCAAGATAGCTCAGTAAGTTAAAAAATATTCAAAGTTTGATAACAAATGATTATCAACATTTGTTCAAAAAACAGCATCAAATACCTGCATTGTACGATAAATGAGGACATCGCAGCAGCAGCTCTGTACTGCTTACGCCTCAGGCACTTGCTGTCTGTCAGCACTCCACGTGTATGTATGTGGCTTACACTTGGGTGAGGTGGATGGCATCATTGTCCTCCCTTTACAAATGATGAAACTAAGGCCCGGAGATGTTCATTTGCCCAGAGTCACACAGTGAGAACTGGTGGATCGGACGGTCACCAAGGTGGTCTGGCACCAAGGATCTGTGTTCCTGACTGTTTTGTTACACGTATGAAGTGTGTTGCTTGCCCATTCGTGAGGTCCCAGCCTCTGCCCTGGTGTTTGATGATAATAAGGGCTTAATGATCATGAACACAAAAAATCTGAGACAGGTCTCGGGTACTTTAGAAAGTTTATTTTGGCAAGGTGGAGGATGCACCCATGACACAGCCTCAGGAAGTCCTGACCACATGTGCCCAAGGCGGCTGGGGAACTACTTAGTTTTAGACGTTTTAGGGAGACATGAGGCATCATGTATACGTAAGAAGTACACTGGTTTGGTCCGAAAAGGCGGGACAACTTGAAGCAAAGGCAGGAAAACAGGGAGGGGGTGTCCAGGTCACAGATGACATGAAGAGTTGCATTCCTTTTTTTTTTTTTTTTTTTGAGATGGAGTTTCGCTCTTTTTACCCAGACTGGAGTGCAATGGCACGATCTCGGCTCACCACAACCTCCGCCTCCTGGGTTCAAGCAATTCTCCTGCCTCAGCTTCCCAAGCAGCTGGGATTAAAGGCACACACCACCATGCCCAGCTAATTTTTGTATTTTTAGTAAAGACGGGGTTTCATCTTGTTGACCAGGATGGTCTTGATCTCTCGACCTCGTGACCCACCCACCTCGGCCTCCCAAAGTGCTGGGATTATAGACCTGAGCCACCGCGCCCTGCCGAAGAGTTGCATTCTTTTGAGTTTCTGACTAGCCTCTCCAAAGGAGGCAATCAGATATGCATCTGTGTCAGTGGGCAGAGGGGTGACAGCACGGGAGGCGGGTCGGCCCTCAGCAGTTCCCGGTATGGCTTTTCCTCTTTCGTGTAGTGATCTTGGGCCCCAAGATTGATTTTGCTTTCACGTGATCATGTATGGAACAAACAGCTAGATGAACACCAGTGAGTTCAACGCTCTCAGCGAAGCTCTGGGTACTTAGAGAATCCGAATGATAGAATCATACGAATAATACCCCGATTCTTGCAGCTTGAGCAAATGCATAAGAAACTAGCAATCCTAATCCACTTTCACCAGAGCGCCCTCCGCTAGGACAGAGGTTCCTCCAGGGTCTGTGTCAGCTGTGTTCCCAGTGAAAAGCACTGCTTTGTGTCCACGCATTCCTCAAGACTCATTACAACTCTGTAAGGCAGAGACTCTTATTATCCCGTTTGCCTGAGGAGAAAACCCAGCCACAGAGCAGTCAAGGACAGAGGTCTTGGTCACACAGGCAGAAAACACACAGTCTGATCCAAGATTCAAACCCAGAAACTACAGCCCAGGAGGCCTCGCCCTTAACTGGCAAGCGTGGCCGCCTCTCAGGTACCTCATACTTTCCTGGAGGAGAAAATGGTGGAGGTGGGGATAGAGAAAGGCCAGATGGAAACTCCACTGAGAAGGATGACTGGGGCAGAGCTGTCTTCCTTTGAACTCCTCCCAGAACTCATTCTCCAACTTTGCCCCAGAGGCACCCACTGTTCAGTGTGCTTCTTATGTTTGCAGTGTGTCTGTGTTTGTACGTGTGTGCAGGTATGTATCTGTGTGTCTATGTACATAGGTATCTATATATACAAATACATGTTTGTATGTGCTGTTAGGGATGTATGTGTATTATATGTAATGTATATCTGTACCACTGCCTACAGGAATGTCTTGGACATTTTAAACATCAATAAATGGCACTATCGTGTATTTATCTTCCTGCAGACTTGCCTAAGAATACAAAACATTTGACCCTGAAAAATGACTTTGTTCACGTTTTAATTTTAAAATGTAATCGGAGATATAGTACTTGGTTGGGCAGAAAGTGGAGGAATTTGCTTTGATCAAGACTGGCAACCAGGGGAATCTTTTGGCCCTCTTTTATCTGCTGCCAGTCTGAGCCTACAAATATTTTTTATTAAAGACACAGAAAAATGGCAACTATTTTTCTAATACAGAAAAGGAAAAGTCCCAGGCCTTTTAGTCCCATAGGACCCTATATCACAAAATCAGGACCTGGGACATTGGCGCCTCCTGAGGATGGTACCACCCAGTGTGTGCTAACACGTATGTGCAACACACACAGCACTGTCCCAATGTCGCCAGGATGTTCCACTCCATGGTCTACACCATTTGCATGACCTTGCACAAAGGCAACCAGTGCTAACCTCGGACTCTAAACACCAAGGGTATGGACGTGGGCACGTGTCACATACTTCTCAGTTCATGCATACTTTCCGAACAACACACAGCCATGAGTGGGAGAGGGGAAAGGATTGAATTTCGTGACCGGTATGCAAGCTTTATTGACAGAACTGCACCCAGAGCCTGTTCTCCAAGGAAGGTCAAACTTTAACCTTTTAACGTTCAAAGTGAAGACACCTGATATGATCATTGACAAATCAAGGAATACCAAAAACCCTCAACAGCTGAAGCATTCTTTTGCAATCCTGGTTTTAGATACCTTTTTAATAGGGTGGCCAATTGCCCCAGTTTGCTCAGCACAGAGAAGTTTCCCAGGACACAGAACATTCCAGGCTTGATGCAAGATGCTTGGTCACCCACCTCCTGCAGGTCAGCGTGCTTGGGAAATGCCCTGCACCGCCTGCATTCCTGGGCCCCAGACCCAGGCACTGGGCGGATCTGCAGAACTCTGGCCCTGCGTCTCAGGGGTTCAGGTCTCTTCCCGTGTCTCAGCTTCCTATGGTCATGGTCTCCTATGTTCCATTTACGTTTTTCAAATGTGATATTTATTATTTCTTAAATTACAATGTGTCAAACAAGTATAAGGGGAGCTAACAAGACAAAAACATATGAAAAAACGTTTTTGAAGCAGTATTACCAGAAGAAAGTGAATACTTAAGCAGAATTGGTGAAAATCTTTAATTTACAGAAAGGGTTTGTCACAAACCCATTTCCACTTCATTAGAGTACATATATTTTATCAATTCTTAATAGTAGATATAAATTTTAATACGAACCGGGAAGACTATGACATTAATCAGTTCACAAGTGGATTTTCCTTAATCCTGCTGTCTTCTGGTATACATTTTTGCCCCTATTTCTTTAAGACACAGAGTCACAAACAGATACGGTGTTCTCTGAGCCACAAAGCAGAAGAGCTTCCCTGACCCCAGGGAGTCTTCTCGCGGGTCGGGCTGTGTTGGGAGAGCCTCATCACCTTTGGGCATGATGTGAGGCTGGGCAAAGACCACCCAGCTCCCTAACCCCTACTCATTTACGTCCTGCCCCAGTTCAAATCAATAAAGTTACCGGTGGCTATAGGTGCCTGGGAAGGCAGAGAGGAGCAAGTCCTGGGCCCCCACGCAAGGAGGCAGAGGATGTAGCTAAGAGCCTGCGCTCGGTCACTGAGGGGCTTGGCTTCAGGCCACCACCTCACCTGTGCAATTAGGTACACGGTAAGAGCATAGTGACAGTTTTCTCTCCGCCAGCGTGACTTAGGAATGTTAGGGATCTCAAGGGCCACTGACACAGTCAGATGTGGAGCCCCAGGTCCTTTGTGAATGGATCCAACCTAATGAGAAAGACAGACCTGCCTTCTGCACATGACGGTGGCCAGCCTCGAAGTTAGATTCGGGGGAAGTTCAGAGGAGTGAGCAGGCTCTAAGCAGAGGGGGGCTTAGAGCCGGACTTTGAAGGGCAGGTAGGGTTAGAGTCACGAGCAAAGGGCAGAGGAAGCAGTGCAAGGAGAGGTGGGACCTGAGCAGGCCTGTTGGGGCAGGAGGAGGGCAGGAGGGGTCTGGGAAGCAGGGGGAGCCACCCTGTCCCCGGGGCTGACGGGAGAAGGAGTGGACAGAGGGGAAGATGGAGAGGGAGACAGGTGCTTCCGTGTCCAATGGTCAGATGGTCAGAGGTGGGAGCTGATTAGTAACTGAGGGAGAAAACCTAAGATCCTTTCTGAGTGGAAAGTCTCTAGCAGTGACTATCTCTGAGTCCTTCTCTAGACCCAGAGCTCTGCCAGTTCTGCCGTTGCTGCTGTGAAATATATATGTTCATATACTGTTTATACATGTGTATGTGCATGTGTGTGTATGTATGAGGGCATGCATATGTGGGTATATATATGGGTATGTGTATGTGTGTGTATATTTGTATGTGAGCATGTAAATGTGTGTATAAATATCATAGATTCAGAATTTCCCATATTTCCCCACATTCTGCCAACAGTAATAGAGCAAGCTACATAAATTGCCACAAACTGTCAAATGTTTGGGATTCTCTATTCTCAGAGTTCAAAGAGAAGTAGCTGTAACGATGGTTTTCATATTGAAATGAGAAATACTAAGCTAAGCTAACCTAAGAGGCTTCTAGCAAACACATCTTAGATTGATTCCTTGCCTGCAATTTATCTAAGCAGTCCATACCAAATAAAGTAATAAATATGCAATTTTGCCTAAATCTCATGAATAATTGAGAGAAAGCTAGATTATCTGGGTTTCAGCAAGTGCTTTCACATGGAGTTATACTTACAGATGATCGAAGGAGTGGTCGGGAGGCCAGGATTCCAAGTCAGACTGTGAGAATTCAATCTTGGGTGCCTTTTCATCTCAGTCTGATTGATAGACTGCAGAGTGCATTCTCCAAAAGCAAGTTTTAGGGGAGCCCCAAAGTCGGAAGGGGCTGTGGGAGAAGCACTTTCAGATGCTGGCTTGCCACAGACACTAGTCAGGGAATGGGTCCATCATGGCTGCTCCTCAACTTCCTGGTGATCCAAAGTTATCCTCGCTCAAAAAATATTATAGATGAGACCAGGCACAGTGGCTCACACTTGTAATCCCCGCACTTTGGGAGGCTGAGGTGGGCAGATCACCTGAGGTCAGGAGTTAGAGACCAGTGTGGCCATCTCTATCCAAAGTACAAAAATAGCCAGATATGGTGGTACATGCCTGTGGTCCCAGCTACTCGGGAGGCTAAGGCAGGAGAATCACTTGAGTGCAGGAGGTGGAGGCTGCAGTGAGCCAAGATCGTGCCATTGCACTCCAGCCTGGGCAACAGAGCAAGATTCCATCTCAAAAAAAACAAACGAACACAAAAACCCACAAAACATTGTAGAAGAAGGAAACACCCTCACTGTGGATCAAAAGCATCACTTCTGAAGATTTATTCTGTTAAGGAAAGAACTTCGTTTGCCTCAGGTTTGGGGTTGGTGATGAGTTTTCCTGGTTCAGATCATTAGCCCATGGAAAAACTGCATCAGCGCGTCAGGTGGGCAGGGCCCTGAAGGGGAAGATAATCCTGCTCTTTCTGAATCCGTAGGACAATAACGGCAAATTCTGGGCTTATTAAAATACGTGGTGTCACCAGCTCATCACAAAGGGCCACGGGCAGTATACCAACACAGTTCTGGTCTTGTAGTTTCAAAAGACTAATTACTTTTAAAATAAAATAAAGAGAACTTACCTGTCATTTAGCCGATGCATGTAAAAGCTCTTTCTAGCTAATGGAGGTTTCTGCAAATGATTTAGTACACATTTCCACAATGTTTCACAAATCACGTCAGGGTAGAGTTGTTTACAGTATTTCATACCTGAGTGAGGTGTGATCATGTTTTAATTAGACTGCTGTAAGGTGAAAATAGACTGTACCTGCAAATAGTCAGAACTAACTGCCCGGTTTCATGATACACAGTGATTTCTAAGAAAATTATTATTAATTTTAAATGAACTAAAAATATGAAGGGATATTCATCCTGAATTCTGGGATATGGTTTGGGAGTTTCTTACCCCAAAAGAGCTAAATCTTTGTCATTTCATTCACAGCCACTCATGAACACAGGCAATAGTACTTGCAGATATTTATAAAAATGTGTGACATGGATTGTTAACATTAGCTTGGCCTCAAGGTAATTTTTCTCTAGAAGTATTTATATATTTTAATAGACAACCGACAGACTATTGGGACTTCAAGTCCTTTCATTATAAATTGGAACCCCACTTTATGTTATTACCGTATTCAGTTTTCTCTAAGATTGTATGTGCCAATACAAAATTCTAACCATTTCCCCTTGGATTAATATTTTTCTGTGTGTTTTTATATGCATATGGGAAATATTGACAGAGATGAAACACTCATCCCTTCCGTTATCTTCATTCTCTTGCTCTTCTCCTCTACCCCACCAATCACAAGTGGGACCCTGGAAACCCAGGGCTGTAATGCATGAAAGATGTAGAAATGAGGAGATATAGAACCCACGAATAGGAAGAGCCCATGGTCAGAGCACCCCTGAAGACTGACAGGAGCTAAGAATGGAGGAAAACAGAGGATCATTAAGCCACGCCCCATGGAGAAGCAACGGGAGGTGCATAAGAAATGTTTCTGGAAGTTCTGAACAGAGCAGTCGGGCAAGAGAAAGAAATAAAAGGCATACGAATAAAAAGAGAGAAAGTCAAACCATCCCTGTTTACAGACAGTATATGATTCTATACCTACAAAACCCCATAGCCTCTGCCCAAGACCTCCTTGATCTGATAAACAACTTTAGCAAAGATTCAGGATACAAAATCGATGTACAAAAATCACTAGCATTCCTATACACCAACAACAGCCAAGCTGAGAGCCAAATCAAGAAACCAATGCTATTTATGACAGCCACAAAAAGAATACAATACCTAGGATATAGCTAACCGGGGAGGTAAAAGATCTCTACAATGAGAATTGCAAAACGCTGCTCAAAATCAGAGATGACACAAATGGAAAAACATTTCATGCTTATGGATAGAAGAATCAATATTGTTAAAATGGCCATACTGCCCAAAGCAATTTACAGATTCGATGCTATTGCTATTAATCTATCGAGAACATTCTTCACAGAATTAGAGAAAACAATTTTAAAATTCATATGGAACCAAGAAGAGCCTGAATTGCTAAGGCAATCTTAAGCAAAAAGAACAAAGCTGGAGGCAACATGTTACCCAACTTCAAACTATATGACAAGGCCACAGTAACCAAAAAGGCAGGTACTGGTATAAAAACAAACACACAAACCAATGGAACTGAATAGAGAGCCCAGAAATAAGGCTGCATACCTACAATCATCTGATCTTTGACGAAGTTGACAAAAGCAGTAGGGAAAGTACTCCCTATTCAATAAATGATGATGGGATAACTGGCCAGCCATGTGCAGAAGGCTGAAACCAGACCCCTTCCTTACACTATGCACAAAAATCAACTCAAGATGGAGTAAAGACTTAATCATAAAACCTAAAACTATGAAAAGCCTGGAAGATAACCTCAGAAATGCCAGTCTGGGCATAGGATCTAGCAACGATTTCATGACAAAGATACCAAAAGATGTTGCAGCAAAAACAAAACTTGACAAATCGGACCTAATTCATCTAAAGAGTTTCTGCACAGCAAAGGAAACTGTTGACAGAGTAAACAGACAGCCTACGGAATGGGAGGAGATACGTCCAAACTATGCATCTGGCAAAGGCTTAAAATCCAGAATCTATAAGGAACTTAAATGAATTTACAAGCAAAAGCGGAACAAACCCATTCAAAAGTGGGTAAAGGACATGAACAGACATTTTTCAAAAGAAGACACACATGGCCAACAAGCATATGAAAAACTGCTCCACATCAGTGATCACTGCAGAAATACAAATCAAATCCACAGAGATACCATCTCACACGAGTCAGAATGGCTATTGTTAAAAAGTCAAAAAATATCAGATGCCGGCGAAGTTGCAGAGAGAAGAGAACACTGGCCACTGCCGGTGGGAGTGTAAATTAGTTCAGCCACTGTGGAAAGCAGTGTGGCGATTCCTCAAAGAAGTGAAAACGGAATTACCGCTTGACCTAGCAATCCCTTTTTCGGGTGTATACCCAAAGGAATACAAACCATTTTACCATAAAGACACATGCACATGTACACTCCTCACAATAGCAAAGACATGAAATCAACCTAACTGCCCATCAGTGGTAGACTGGATTAAAAAAATGTGGTACACGAACACTGTAAAATACTATGCAGCCATAAAAAAGAATGGGATAAGGGCTTTTATAGCAACATAAATGGAGTTGGAGGCCATTATCCTAAGCAAAATAACACGGGAACAAAAAGCAAATCCCACATGTTCTCACTTACAAGTAGGAATAAACAACAAGAACACATGGACACAAAGAGGGAACGGACACTGGGGCTGGCTTGAGGATGGAGGCTGGGAGAAGGGAGATTGGAATGAGTAGATTGGAAATCTACTCATCAGTAATATGCTTAGTACCTGGGTGACAGAATAATCTGTACACCAAACGTCTGAGACACACAGTTTGTTATATAGGTAGCTATGTAACAAACCTGCACATGTACCCATGAACCCAAAATAAAAGTTAAAACGAAGAAGAAAAGGAAAGTAAACCCCCAAAAGAAATGTTTCTCAGACTCTTGGAGAAGCTCTCCCTCACAGGGAACAGGGAGAATAGACTAAAGAGAAAGGTTCTCTTCTGTTGTCCCTCAAGTTTCCCCAGAGAAGCTTTGTCACAGGTAATCTCAAATCCAGATCTAGTTGAATTCTCTGAGAGAGAAAGAAATACAAAATGAACACTTAACTCAGGAAGGTTGATTGAGAGAAGGTGCTAATATTTGTTTTCCTTTTCCTCAATTCTGAAAATATCATACTTAATTTCTCTTTCTTTTACCAATGTTTTTAAGGCTGTTCACTTCTATAAGGTCAATTTGGTTTCTGTTGGACATTTCTCTAGGATTTTATTTCTTTTTTTTAACAAATTGTAAATATTTGTCAACATGTCACTTCTGACTTTCTGTTTTTCCAAAAAGGCTTTGTAGAAAGTGAGAGATTTTTTTAAATGAATTTATTTTAGTCGCAGAACACGTATTTCTTTACAATCTCTGGTCCCGGTGGTATTTATCTCTTACTAAGAAAGCAAGCTGCCCTTTTAGAAAGTGGTCTGTTCTCTCATTGTTTTATTTATAATTTGGAGTATGGACAGTCTCTCCTGCTGAAATAAAAACAATGACCACGGCCTGTAAATTTTTCCAAATGGAATAGGTGATGCTCAGGATTTCAAAAGTGTGAAAACAACAAAGGCTCAATGAGCAAAGAAATGTATAAGGCCTAAAATTTGCAACATAAAAATAAACACATCGTCAAGAAATACTGAAATCAATTGTCGTTTCCTTGGTTCACATGCGTGCTCACCACACATCAGGCTTTCTGTGATATTCAGCTCCCTGTGGGGTAGATGTGAGAACAGCTCATGGAAACAAGGACACTCAGGCCCAGTGCTATCTCCCATCCCTGCGTCCTGGCTCATCACTTCATGATGAGCTGCTTGAGTGAGCTGCTCCTTACACTTAACGCCTAGCACCTAGCATGTGCCCAGGTAGAAGGGAGGCATGGATGGTAGCCTGCTCCATTTCGATATTAGATTAAAATGCGGGCATCTCATTTCTTTCTACAAAATTAACCTGTAATACTGTCAGGATCCGTAAGTGCCTCTTAGAATGAAAGTGGAAGAATTAGAATCCATAATCTTATTTTTGCAATAAAAATACGAATCACTGTTCAAAAATACTCAGCGCAATAGAATACCAAGTGAGATTGTGCCTGTCTTAGAAAGAAAGGCAAGCTCTCAATCTGTGGGTACCATATGGATGTCGCTGAGAAGGAGTGGGGACTTGGGCGGCAAAGCTGCCAGGCGTTCGGGAGCATATGGAAGTGGCCTGTTCGGGGCCACAGACGGTCGGGAAATGCTTCCTTCCCTCTTCACAGTTGTCTAACATATTGCCGCTGTCTACACGAGCATAACTTAATAGCCAATTTGAATTCTATTGTAGTTAAACTTGGTGTTATCCTGTGCGTAAACTAGCTTATCTTGCACAATCCAGTCCAAAGATGATTTTTGCTTTATTTACTACATAAAGCAAATAATCTGTAAAGAACTGAAACAACTTCTATTCATACACTGTTTTGGAGTTTATCCTTTCTTTTCTTTTTTTTTTTTTTTTTTTTGAGACGGAGTTTCGCTCTTGTTAACCAGGCTGGAGTGCAATGGCGCGATCTCGGCTCACTGCAGCCTCTGCCTCCTGGGTTCAGGCAATTCTCCTGCCTCAGCCTCCTGAGTAGCTGGGATTACAGGCACACGCCACCACGCCCAGCTAATTTTTTTATTTTTGGTAGAGACGGGATTTCACCATGTTGACCAGGATGGTCTCCATCTCTTGACCTCGTGATCCACCTGCCTCGGCCTCCCAAAGTGCTGGGATTACAGGCCTGAGCCACCGCGCCCGGCCCTCTTTCTTTTCTTTTTTATCTTCTTTTCCTAAGACATAACATGGCACATTCAGTAAAGATGATGGTGGTGGTGATAGTATGGTATACAAATTAGAGGAAGGATAATTGCAGAGATTAGAATGTAAGCTACATTTTACTTTTAAAAGAAGGATTGTTGGGTTATCATGTTAAAATTAGCATCTTCTCTGTATTCATAAATCAACTTTGTGATGAAAAGTCCAGAAATAAAATAACAAATAAATGTCTATTTTATTTAGCTATTTTTAGTATGCTAGTGGCTTTGAAGCTAATTCGGCTGAGCACACGTTTAGATTTCCCTCTTTTTTGGTATCACGTCCTAGGATTTTAGTGCAATGGCTCCTAAAAAAATGCTCAAATATTACTTGCAATCCCCCAAAATATATCTCCTTTGCATGGAATAAAATGTGAACTAATGTGGAGAAGGAACCGCTTAGACATATATTTCATTTATATAAATATCCACCTCAAACTACGTGATGAGCGTCGCTTAGAATTGATGTCGCAATGCCAACCAGAGGAAAAGAGAAACAAAGTACCGTTCTACAAAAGGATTTGTCTCATGCTAATGTTAGGTTATTAAGCAGAAATGTACATTAGCTAATGTGAAAGGATGTTTTTCTCCAAATTTACAACATGTCCCCCCTCTGCGTTAGACTTTCTTTAAAGGATATCTCACAGGAGTGGCTGGGCAAGCTGTGTCTGTGAGCAGCTACAAATAGAAGCACCAAAGTGGTCTGTAGGCTGGCACTCACGTTCATTTACTAAATAAGGTCGTGAGCAATATTAGGCACATTTTTGTGACACCTTTCCTGGTTGACAAGAACTTTAGTGCATTGAGTAGAGGAAGTATACAGTGAACTATTGTTAGCATTTATCAAGAAACATGATGAGTGGTCCTGAAATGGAGCGTCTTATCATCCAAATTTCTCAGTAGCCTTAATAAAGAATAGTCGGTGGCCTTAGTGCAACTAGCTGGGGTAGATTTAAGCTGTATTAATGTGGCAGTCCACACCTCACTGTGAAACTGGAGCTTTGCAAAAGGACCAGAAGATGGATTTAGATGAGTAAGGTTGAAAGTAGTTGTAAGTTGATCTGGCATTTTATATTTCATTAATCAATTTCTAAATGTATAATTTAAAGAAACTATATTGAGCGGTTTGGCACAGAGATTGAATGACACCCACAACAAATAATTGTGAATATTGACGGGTTACACTACAGGGATTGCCTAACTTCACAGAGGAGGATCACACCAAATGAGACAACTGCTACACAACGTTTATTCTAAAGGAATATCATCACATTAAATTTTCCTTTGTATTGATTTTTTTCATAATGTGTGAAATAAGCATACATCAACCTAGTTAGTACCTGAACAAGACAACACATCCAAGCCACAATTTGATATAAAGCCTATGACACAAAGGAAATATCATAATGTAAACTAACAACTGAAAGCCTCCATATGTCTAAAGTATACAAATATATTCCTTATTTTACCTTCACATTCTTTATTTTAAAGAAAAGTCATTGCAACACAGCAGTGAACAAAGACAGTCGATTGAAATCAACCCTCCATTGCACAGTAACCGTATATGTGTGAAGTTCCTGAGCCAAGCCCCTAAAAGTCTCCATGAACATCAAACCACGCCTGTTGGGGGACCTCAGTTCTTCTGTCACTCAACATGGCCTTAGGAGGTTGAGCCCCCAAGCAGGTGCACCCATTTCTGTGGGCTGAGGACCATAACCTCTGAGCATTAACTTTCTCTTCCAAAGCACATGGGTGATACCTACTGAAGAGGCATGTTGAAGGGATTAAGTTGGTTAACACGTACTGAAGCAGCCAATAAATTTCACAGTTAAATACGTGTATCTCTTCCCCTTACTTTTGTTGAGAACAAAATAATATCAGTTCTATGTTGCACCCAGTTTGTACTGAAGGGCATAACCTTGAATTTTTAAAAAGAAAAACTCTCTTCAGTTCAATGGAAGATACAGGACATATTAAATAAGAATAGTAAGTTCTTTAAATCAGTCATTTGCTGTGTTGGGGGGGAAATTGTGGTTCAACCCAAGGCAGCCAAAAGTTGACCTGGTGAACTCTCTGGTTGGTTTTATGCCCTATTTAATCACACATTAAACAGATCTGAAGTTTCTTAAAATGTAAAAATGTCTTCCTTCAAGTAATAGGGACATCATAAAAATTCTTCATTACTTCACTGGAACCTTATTTGACTAAATTTTTTCTCCTAGGCTTACATAGATTCTATCACAGAACCTTTCTCTCCCCCACTTTTTTTAAAATTCCCTTTGGCTGTTAACTCTGCCATTATGACAGCAACACTTAAAGCTGACCTTTTTTTTTTTTTTGACACAGTGAGAAATTCTTCTCCAGGCAATGTAGTAATTCTTCAATACTTATGTGTAAATTATTCAACTGTCTCATACTTCACAGAAATGTTTTATAATCCTGTGTACTGTTCCATCATTGGTTGAATGGAAACATTAACACCTGATTTCCATAATATTTTCCATATGGTAGAGACACTGTTTTATAGAGTAAAGGGACAGATAACTGAGGCCAATTTAAGTCGTCATCTTAAAATTCCCCATAATGAACAAATTTTTTGAATTTATCTTATCTGCCAAGAACATGGAAATATCAAGCTTATATACACAGGTGCACTTGAGCCTTTACCATATTTGATTATTTTTCATAACTTAAACTCTAGGCATATATCTATATAATGGAACTTTTTACAGAAGTATTTGGACAAGAAGACATTTGTTGTGATTCTCGGTATTTAAATCAATTGCACATAACAAATTGAAACATTTTACTTAATACGATATATCTTACTAAAGTAAGATATATATACTATTAGGAAGATGGCTTCCTAGTTCCTCCCCCATAAGAGTTACCAGTGTAAGCAGTTGAAATGGTTGGGCCTCTTGGTTTTGCACTCCTGCCAAGTTTGGTCTGTAACTAGGAAAATAAGCAAAGAGGTCATGAGGGTATGGGAAGAGGGTATCATAATGCAGTATTCATTATCTTCCTCTTCTGCAATAATTCAGTCTAAAGCCACCAAAAGGGGCTGAGCACAGGCAGTGTCCACCTGCAGCAGAGGGAGCCATTGTAGTCCAGACAGGTGTGTCAGAGCCCAGGAAGAGTGAGGAAGACATCTACATGGTTGGGAAGCACTGCCAATGGCCCTGCAAGTGGGACCAGAAAAGCATCTGCACTGGGATGAAGGAGTTCAGAGTAGTGGGATATTGGTTATATACAAGGGTAGATCAAATAAGTAAATATGAAATGGATAATGGGAGCCAAGAGAATTACAAATATGAAAAGATAGAGAATTTGAAAGTACCCTGGGGTGTTGGATTAGAATTGAGATATTGGCATAAACTCATGATTTTCATTATAGATAAAGGTAAATATGGAAATGAGCATGGTTGTAACTATGTGTTTGTGTGTATAGCTCTGTTAACGTGAGGGCCTGGGAGCAGTGGCACCCCAAAAGCAATGAGCACATCTGGTACCTAGATTTTGGTTTCTAAGTACCATTTTCCCTAAAAATGAATCAGTGCTCCTTGCAGAAATGCTCAATTCCAGAACTATGGCAGGAAATGTACAAGATGATCCTGGAATGGAGCCATGTCAAAAAAAAAAAAAAGAAAATGCTTAAAGAACAAAGGGGACATGTGCAGAGGACACAGATGCCAGCTCAAAAGGGCTGCCCAATTGCCAAGTCAGGGACACTTTGAGCTTCAAAATAAATGATAGTAAAATGGACTATAACCCACAGACTACATTAGGAATTAATGTCTCCATACTAATATAAACGAATAAAAGTTGGATGAAAAATTATATATTTACCATAATTTCATATTATCTCCCAACAAAATACATATTAATTATAAAGGGAAGAAGAGTAACTTTATCATGAAAAATAACAATCTTCATTGAAGCATCAAGGTTAACATGGCTATGAAGTGGAAAGATTAAAAGCACATGGCAGCTGATGGAGTACAGTAGGCTATCTCTGCCAGAAATGCAAAATCTGAATTTAATCATTAGAAAGTATCAGACAAATATGCATTGAGGGATGTTCAATTTAAAAAAAAAAACTGTCCTGTAATCTTTTTAAATATCCAGGGCATGAAAGTCAAGGGAAAAAAAACGGAGGAACTGTTTTAGATAAGAGAATAAAGAGCTATCACAAATAATGCAACATGTGATTCTGGACTGATCTTTTTGCTATCAAGGATGTTATTGGGACAACTGGCAATATTTGAATGAGTTGGGAATAAAATGGCAATAATATATCGGTGTTAGTCGCATTTCAGTGCTTGTGATTATGTAGGAGAATGTCTTTGTAGGGAATATACACTAAACTGTTTAGGGTCTTTTCAGTGATAAATGAGGTTTAGTATATTTTCATGTGATTATTGGCAATTTGTGCTTATTTTCATATAAAGTCTCTATGTGTATCCTTTACCCATTTTTCTATTGTTTTGGTTGTCTTTTTCTCATTGATTAGTATTAGTTATTTGTAAATTAAGGGAATTAGCCCTCTGTCAATTATAGATATTATAAATACCCCCATTTAAAGTTTACAAATAAATCCATTGATCTTTTCCTCAAGGACAGTAAGGGACAGAACTTTGCACAGTTCTGTTTTTACATTTTAATTATTTGCTCTATCTGAAATTTATATTGCTTTGAATAATGAGATAAAGATCTAGCTGTACATTTTTAAAAATGATTAGTCAATTGCCCCCACACTGTATAAAAAGTAGCCTCTCTTTTTCCTACCTTTGAAACACAACCTTTATCACAATCTAAATCATACTTTATTTTTATCTAATTTTGGAGTAAATTCTGTTCTTAACTATTTATTCTCCAGGGCCAACCAAACTCTTTTTATTATTTAATAATATGTTTCAGTAAAGCATTGTCGAATAGAACCTTCCACAGTGAAGAAAACGTTCTCTGTTCATTCCATCCACTGTAGTAGCCACCATCACATTGAGCCGTGAAATGTGGCTAGTGTGACTGAGGATCTGAAGTTTTTACTTTATTAATTTCTAATTAATTTAAACTTAAATTTCAAATAGCCACATGAGACTAGTGGCTACCACGTTGGAGAGAAGGGGTTAATTATCCTACTGGGAGGTTCTACTCATTCTTTCCAGAGTTTTCCAAGATATTCTCACGTTTATTTTTCCTTATTTTTTCTTCTCATAAGAAATCTAGATTTTCTGATTTTCCAGAAATGGTCACATTGAATTTACAGAACACTTCAGGTACAATTGTTAATACTTTTAAAGTATTACCTCATTAAGCCTCCTTTTAAGTCTCTCAGTAGAGTTTTAAAATTTTCTTTATATAAATGTATACCTTATCTTTTAAATCCATTCATAAATATTTTCTCTTTTGTTTATTTCTGTTTTGTTTTATTTGTTTGCTGTTGTAAATGGTGCACACTCATTTCCGTGTCTTTTACTATATTTTCTCACTGATCCTTATATATAGTGCAGCTGTGTACGTTTATTTTGCAATCTTTTGGGTAATTTTCTTTACATTTCAAGTTGTTAATCAAAAAATCTGCAAATAGTAATGATAATTCTCTCCTCTTGTATGCAAACTTTCTATTTATTTCTCATGGAACACCATTGGCTGCCATTTCAATGGCTGTTTTAAATAGTTGTAGCAATGGTTAAGAGTCTCCTCTCCTTCCACAGTTTAATAGAGCAGGGGAGGGATAGCCTGGGGAGAAATGCCAAATGTGGGAGAAAGGGAAGAAGGCAGCAAAACACACTGCCATGTGTGTACCTATACAACTATCTTGCATGTTCTGCACATGTACCCCAAAACCTAAAATGCAATTTTTTAAAATTAATTAATTAATTATTTTTTAAAAAATTAAAATAAGTTTCCCGAAAAAAAAAAGGAATGTTTTAGCATTTTATCATTAAGCTTCATGGTGGCTTAAAAATAAATCTGTCAATTCTTGCCTTACCCCTGATTTTTAACATCAGAAATGAAGGTTGACATTTGCCAACATGCCTCTTCTGCCGCCTCCTATGTAAGTTACATAGGAGTTACAAACTCACCTCCTCTCATATATTACTACTGCATATTAATTTGACCCATTTATAATTTTTTGATCCACCACTGTATTCAGGAAATAAATGCCACTCAGTCATGGCATATATTTTTGTGCAATGTTCTGCTAAATTTCTTTAGTAATTATAAAAAAGTTTGTAATATTCAAGATAATCATCTATTTTAGAACTATTCTATTGACTGTCAGTGTGGTATGCCATCACTATTTAAAAGAATTTTGGAGGATTCTTTCTATAATAGTTTAAATAGGCTTAAATAGAGAAATATCATTCCGTGAAAAGATGAATTAATTTACTTCTAATGCCATCTTGGTATGGCATATTTTTATGTTAATTTAGTAATAGCTTTAATAATATCCATTGTTACATCGTTCTGTTTTCTGTCTCTTCTGGAGTCAATTTAGGAGATTCCATTCTCCTTGACTAGGTTGATCTGATGCAGTTAATCTATGCCAAATTCAGAAACAGGATGTTTTAGGGAAGTACGATGATTTTATTTTTAGGTAGGTTCCATTTAAGATGCTTATGGGACATTGAGGCAGAAACAGCCAATAAGCAAAGAGAATATATGTCTTAGAGCTACTTATGAGCAATCTGGGCTGGAAAGAGGGCCACATGTATGGCTGTGGTGGTTTTATGAGATCACCCAAGGACAACATAAAGCAATGAAGAGTAATGGCCCCTGGTGCAACCCTGCCAACCCCAGCATATAGGTGGGTAAAGGAAAAGGCCTGAGAATGACAGGAGAGGCAGAAACATCAAGATTTTCCAGGGCTTCAAAGAACAAACAGACAAATACGGAATCATACCATTGGGTCCACTATTTAGGAGATAACAGTGACCTCAGCAAAAGCAGTTTCTCGGAAGCGTTTGAGACAAACCCTGCTTTTGGGTAGTTGCAAAGCGCACTGACATTCAGGAACCGCGGCAGCAAGTGCAGGGTGTTTATCAGAAGCCCGCTGGGAAGAGAAAGATCCATGAGTCTTAAGGAATTTTAGAGACCATTTTTCAATTGAACCCATGAAATGTAGACTTTTCCCTCTTTTTTCTGTCTGAGGAGTTTAACATGAGAAAGGAAGTTTTTCCTGCAGTGTCTGATAGGCCAGAGAACTGACCGTTGTAAAGAGCATCTGGGTACAGCATCTGCCTTGCCATGCACCTTAAGGGATCTGGGACACAGGGTGATGAGGAGATGTGAAGGAAGGGCCACAAAGCAGGGTCTGTCCCCAGTGGAGACAGCACCAAGGGCAAGGGCTGGAAACCGAGGGGCTTGAACATCACCAAGGAAACCAAAGTGGAAGAACTTACACAAGACCCTGGTGGAGGTTGGGCAGAAGATAGTCATGAGGCCGTCCATTCACAGGACTGCTAGCAAGAGAAAAGGGGAAGAAAAATGAAGACTGAGACAAACTGAAGGCAGCGTTTTTAGGGAAATAGTTACAAATGCTTGAAAACTATACTTAATGTAAAGCAAGGTTAGCTGATAAAATACCTAAAATGCGAAGTAGAGCTTGACGGCCAAGAAAAATCAAGTGAGTCTGACTGCTTCAGCTGTCCCTCAGTAACGTTCTCGTCCATGGTTTTAAGGCATTTTATGCACAGATGACAGTCACAGGTTTACATGCCTGTGAGTTGTAACCACCGCCTCACTATTCCTATCTGAACGTCTAAACAGATGATTTAGACTTAACCTCTGACGCAGCTCTTCAGTGCACCCAGCCCCTGTACACACACACGCGTGCATACACATGCACACACACTCACAACGCAGAGATACAGCTTTATAATCATGTGAAATGCTGTCATGTTTGGCAGTGCTGCTGGATTTTCCCCCAATTTGCTGTCTAATTTATTTAAATTATTTATACTTAGTAAACCCTCTTCCAATAACAAAACCACCTATTATTTAAGGTTCTGCCGTCATTATCTAGCACCGCAACTTTACAATATTCAATGTGCTTGCTTTCAACTTGCATTGTCTAATTAAATCCTTCAATAATCCATATAAAAGCAGTAATCATTTACACTTGCTGTATCTACAGAATTACATTCTCCATGAGGAACTTTGAAATACCCAGAAGCATTCCACCAACCTTTGCAAGTGAATCTTCCCAATTTTCATTCAAAATTTCCGTTGAGTCCTAATAGGACTGGGGTCTGCGCACAAGTGTGAACAACTCTGGATAGGCAAGACTGGGCTTGGCTGTGGAGGGTTAGCCTAAGTGCCGCTGGGAATGTGCCGCTCCCTGCAGAAGCTAGGGGTGCAGCCCCATTGGTGCCAGTATGAGGCCCAAAGTCTATTACAAGCTCCTGGCAGGCACCGAGGGACAGCTCAGACTCAGGAAACCCACCCCCAACAGGATCCCAGCCCCAGCAGAGCAGGGGATAGGCAGGTCTAGGCATGCACCAGTCCCCAACAGAAAGACCAGGATTCCAGGGGAAGCCCAGTCACAGATACAAAGTGCAGGTCCATGCAGCCTGCTCAGGAGGGGAGGAGGGGCCACCTGCTCACTTGAAACCTTTCATCATGATTCTCAAATAGGCAACAATCTTTCTACGTTCCCCTAGGGTAGGGGTCCCCAGGGTAGGGGTCTCTAGCCCCCCGGCCATGGATTGGCACTGCGGCAGTCTTTTGGGAACTGGGCTGCACAGGAGGAGGTGAGCATTTACTACCTGCGCTCCGGCTCCTGTCAGCTCAGTGTCAGCACTAGGTTCTGAAAAGAGCTTGAACTGCACTGTGAACTGCTTGTCAGGGATCCAGGTCCTGCACTCCTCTTATGAGAATCTAATGCCTGATGATCTGCACTGTCTCCCATCACCCCCAGGCCCAGATGGGACCATCTAGTTGCCGGAAGATAAGCTTAGGGCCCTCACTGGTTTTACATTATGGTGAGGTGTATAATTACTTCATTATATATTATGATGTAATTAATAATAGAAATAAAGTGTACAGTAAATGTAACATGCTTGAACTGTAAAACCATCCCCAACACTGGTCTGTGGAAAAATTGTTTTCCATGAAACCGCCCCCTGGTGCCAAAAAAATTGGGGACCCCTGCCCTAGGCTACTCTTAGGGGTGTTTCATTCTTCATTCTTTGTGAATAAATTAGCTTCCTATTTTCCAAAGAAAATAGAAACGATCACATGAACACTACCACTAACCACTAACACTTCCCACTGACAATTCTTATCAGTTTATCTCAGTAGTCCTCGTATCTCACTTTCCCCTCTTGTATGATGGGTACCGCAGGCTCCATGCAGTCATCCAACACCAACTCCGCTGGCAGCACTGAATTCTGTCCTCTCTTCATCTACCTGAGAAGTTCATTTCTGTAATTGTTACACTTTCTACTGCAATTTTCATGCTAGAAATAAATTCCTTTTTGCCCTCACATCGCTTATGGGTATCACCTCTTCTCTGCTTCTCTCTTCAACAGAACCCTCCAAGGGCTGTCAGTGCTTTCCATGGCCATGTCTCCAACACTGACCCCGGCCCCTCCAAAGCCCACTTCAGTTATCTTCTGTCTTGCTCCACTGAGATGCATCATGTCAGGGCCCCCAGCAGCCTCGGTGTTGCCAAACTCAAGGTTCTGTTCTGTGTCCTTGTCTGACTCAAACTCCCAGCAACACTCACCCAAACCGTCTGCTCTGATAACAGAGCACCTGCCCCTCCAGCTCCTCTCAGCTCACAGGTGGCTCTCCCATCTCCTGGGCTGGCTCCTCCTCCTCCCCCTGCCACAGGGGCAGGGCTCAGGCCACTGTCTTCTCCAGCTGCACTCTCTCAACATGTTTATAGTGCAGTGGCTCTCAATAAGGGACAGTTTTGCCCTGCAGGGGTCACTTGACAATGTCTGAAGACACTTTTGTCACAGGTGGGGAGATGCTGCAGGCATTCGTGTGTGGAGGCCCAGGATGCAGCCAAACATCTTGCAAAGCACAAAATAGACCCCACCCAGGACAGGCCCCACCCAGGACAGACCCCACCCAAGACAGCTCCCCCCTCGACAGCCCCTCCCCACAGGACAGCCCCCCACCCAGGACAGGCCCCACCCAGGACAACTCCCAGCTCGACAGCCCCTGCCCACAAGACAGCCCTGACCCTGGACAGGCCCTGCCCAGGACAGCTGCCCCCCACGATGGCCCCCACCATGACAGCCCCCTCCTCCCCAGGACAAGCCCCACCAAGGACAGGCCCTGCCCAGGACAGCCCCCTCCAAGAAGGCTCCCCCATGACAGCCCCCTCCCCCTAGGACAGGCCCCACTAAGGACAGCCCCTGCCCAGGACAGGCCCGGCTCAGGACCGCCCACGCTGCACTTACTCTGCACGGAAGGTCCACAGTGCCTGCTTGGTCCAGCTACCCAGTTGTAGTTCACGGTTTTAAGCCATTTTATACGCAGATGACAGAGTCACAGGTTTATATGCCCAGCCCTAATCACCCTTCTAAATTGTATGCCCAACCTCTGTCTCACTATTCCTATTTGGGTTTCTAAATAGGTGATTTAGAATTAACCTCTGACACAGCTCTTTATTTTCCTCCAAAGTCCACTCTTTCTTGGTCATTTCCATCTCAGCCAATAGCCCTAAAAGTCAATCTTCATTCTTTTCTGATCCTTACAAGACCAAGCCCATCCAGCAGCGAAGCTCATTGGTTCTGCCCGCACTGACTCTGCACCTCAAAGCTGAGCACATCTCATTGTGTCCAGAATGTGTCTTTCCAAGCTTCACTGTCCCTGGGTGGAACTTCTGCATCATCTTCTAGTTCTTATCCTTGCATATATTCTTAAAGCCTGAAAACCTGCTTTCTATGCAAAAGCGTTATCTTTTCAATCCATCAATCCATCCTGCCATTCTGCGACTTAAATACCTCCTGGTGGTTTCCCATCAGCTGAGAGTAAATCCTCCTCCCCACGGTGGCCTGCAGCTTGGCCTGCCTTCCCCACTGCCTTCTCCTGCTGCCTCACTCCCTCCTACCAGCCTTTCCCCTAAGCCTCAGAAACAGCAGAGACATTTCCTACTCACGGCCTTTACGATTTTTCTTTCTCTGCCAGGAGCATCCTGGCCCGGGTCTCCATGATGTGCTCACCATTGTTCAGGTTTCTGTCCAAACATGCTTCCCCAAAGAGGCCTTCCCTGGCCGCCCTGCAGAAAGGCTGCGTGCCCCCCTCCCATACCTTACCTTGCTTTATTTTGCTTCACAAAACACATTGCTATTTGAAACCAAGTCATCATCTACTGTGTAAATCAGCGCATCAGCTCTCTCCCTCCCTAGCATGTGAGCCCCCTTCCAAGCAAGGATGCGGTCTTTTCACCACTATCAGCCCGGGATCCAGAACAGAGCCGCACATAGGAGGAGCTCCCAATACATGCAGAGTGACCCCTGTGTCTTCTTCTGCAGACAGAGTCAGGACAGAGGGCTGGGGTGGGGGGCACAGGGAGGAAGGCTGTGCTCCATCTTTTTAGTGATTGCGCTCATGCTCACAAAGCCGCGTCCATGAATTTTTCCGTACGTTGTCTCGTTTATCCAGGGGTGTGGCCCCAGCACTCAGCCATGGTGACTGGGCGTTCTGAGACAAGGGACAGAAGGACTGACAGCTAAGTGGGGTGAATGGGGCTGAGACATAGATTTGCACACGCCCTCTCTCTCCCCATAGTAGACCTGAGAACAGGGATCAGAGGCAGGAGTGAGAGCCACACTCCAAGGCAGAGGAGATCACACAAAAAAAGACAGTGCTTGGGAAAACTCACAGAGTGCCGTGGAGTTTCCGTAATATATGATCAATTAAATTCAATAAGAAAATTGCAGTCCAGTACTTAAAGGCCATCTTTCGAAACTTTCAGAAGTGTGTGATTTGGAGATAAATATTTGCATATCTTTCCTTTAATTATGTTTTTTTAAGAGAATACCTGGAGAAATTAGATGTTTATGATTACCTTAAACATAAATGTTTAAGGTAATCATAAATGTTACCAAAAGTATATGGAATGTCTAATCATCAGTAATAATGGCTAATCACCATTAATGTCTAATCATCATTAATAATGGCAAAAATGTATTGAAAATTTACCAAGTACCAGGAACCATCCTCACAGCATCCCTGCGAAGTAAGGTCCGCTATTGTCCCTGTCATTTGAGAAGGGAGACCCAAGCTTACAGATGTTAGACAACTTGGGTTCTGTATCACTTTGCCCTCTTCTTCCAGCAATTTCACGTGACAGGCAAGACACAGTGAGAATAAATCGTATAGTTCAGGAACAAAACAAGCTTTAGTGTCTGCAGATTACTATTTTAAAAATCCTAATGGTAATCAAGCATTTTGAAGACAAAATACATTAAAAAAATACATAGTGGTCTGTCTCAGTCATCCAGAAAGCATTTCATTATCTCGGAAGTAAATGGTACATGATTAAAATAAATGATTTCCCCACATCTCGCTCTCATCATGGTTTTCCTAGTTATTGTTCCTGTATTCCCAAATAAAACAGAGTCCAGAGATAGGAATCTTCAGGAAGCCACTGCGTCCTCAGAGTCTGAATGTGGGCGTGGCAGGAGGGTTGACACCACTTCTCTTTCGTGTGGTCAAAGTCAGTGAGAAGGAGCCAAGCTCCCTGCAAACTTTGTACTGGTGACTTTGTGCCTTGCCTCTGCCCCACTGTGAGTCTGTGAAATAGACATTACTCTTTGATTAATTTCATCATGTGCAGCTGAACCACTGACTCTCAAGGAGATACTTTCATGGCTGCAAAGCAAATCTTACATTGAAGCTGGAATCCTACGCCTCTGCCTTATGATCCAAAAGGAGGGTATTTCAGTCAAGGAAACAATTAGAAAATAACCACAACTTTAAATAAGCAAGTAAGAAAACATAAATAAACGAATAACATTCCAAAGAATGCCAGAGCTGTGCTGTGTTCCCGCAAGTGTCCACTGAACTGGCCGAGGCACTCCAGTTCAGTGGGCTTGCTGAAGACTCAAAGCTAAATGTCATTCGCTCACTCATGACAGCAAGGCCTTTGCCCATTAAAGGTCTTCCCCGCAAGGCACAGGTGTGTGCTGGAGAGAAGAGCTGAGGATCCCCGGTCGTGGGAACTTGCACAGCCAGACTGTCAAGGGCTAGAAGAATACTTTCTAATCTACAGCTCTGGGATCAGTCAAATCTGCTTGAAGCTACGAGAATACAGACAGGCTACATCCTGGTCACCTGGTGATACTCAGGTACAGTGCAGGAGACACTGACGTCAGAAGCTGATAGAACATTTTTCCTAAATAAATCAAGTTGTCCAGGTGACCTGACCAAATGACAACAAACAGTTAAATATTTTTTAAACTTTTATTGTAGATTATGGTGATAATTGAAAAGTCAAGAATATTAACCCACTATAGAAAGTATTTTAGTGGGTAAGGATGTTTCCAAGAAGCAGGTTGGGATTCTCAGGGACTGCTTGTGGAGATGAAGGCCCCCGTGGTCCATCACAACCAGCCACACTCCTGACGACACCATGACAGTGCATGTGGGAGTGTACGTTCAAAGAAGGATGTGTGAGGCCAAGGCAGGCAGAGCACCCGATGTCAGGCGTTCCAGACCAGCCTGGGCAATGTGATGAAAGCGCATCTCTACTAAAAATACAAAAATTAGCCAGGTATGGTGGCAGATGTCTGTAATCCCAGCTACTTGGGAGGCTGAGGCAGGAGAATCACTTAAACCTGGGAGGTGGAGGTTGCCGTGAGCTGAGATCACATGACTGCACTCCAGCCTGGGTGACAGAGTGAGACCTGGTCTCAAAAAAAAAAATTTATGTGAACAAAAGCATTGCACAGAAAAACGCTTTTATACACAAGTTCACAAATAACGAGGACGGGGTAGAATTAATGGCCGTCCTAAAAGAGCTGAGCCATTTGCCCAATCTGCCCAAGACAGAAAAACCAAGAGATGTGAACCACTAAGAAATAACGTAGATTCTACAGAAGCCGATATTGACATCGGATAAATAAGGAAACACTTATAAATACTAACATATGTACATCACTGGGTCCAAACTGCCTGCATCCCAAGTAATTAAGAGAATTGACTACATTTCAAATGTCACCCTTTTGAAAAATCATGTCGAGTTATAGTAATATCAGAATGCCATAGAGAAAATGAATGATTATTGAGCTCAAAAAGGAAAAGTAAATGAGACTGTAATATAGTGATTATTTAACTTATTGTACAGATTGATCTTGCCTTAAATAATTGCCAATTAACTTCTACTAAAACATGTAGTATGTATGATATGTGTATAGCATACATAGGAAAAAAGAAGTAAAATAAAAGAATATTGGCAGGGCATGGTGGCTCATGGCTGTAATCCCAGCATTTTGGGGGGCCGAAGCAGGAGGATCACCTGAGGTCAGGAGTTCTAGACCAGCCTGGTGAATATGGTGAAACCCCGTCTCTACTAAAAAATATAGGCCAGGTGCAGTGGTTCACACCTGTAATCCCAGCACTTTGGGAGGCCAAGGCGGGTGGATCATGAGGTCAAGAGATCGAGACCATCCTGGCCAACATGGTGAAACCCCATCTCTACTAAAAATACAAAAAATTAGCCAGGCACAGTGGCACATGCCTATAATCCCAGCTATTTGGGTGGCTGAGGCAGGAGAATTGCTTGAACCCAGGAGGCGGAGGTTGCAGTGAGCCGAGATTGCGCCATTGCACTCCAGCCTGGATAACAAGAGCAAAACTCTGTCTCAGAAAGGAAAAAAAAAAATATATATATATATATATATATATATATATATATATATAAATTAGCCAGACTTGGTGGCAAGTGCCTGTAATCCCAGCTACTTGGGAAGCTGAGGCAGGAGAATCACTTGAACATGGGAGGTAGAGGTTGCAGTGAGCTGAAATCACACCACTGCATTCCAGCCTGGACAACAAGAGTGAGACTAGACTCCATCTCAAAAGAAAAAAAAAAAACAATAATTTAAAAAAAAAAAGAACATTAAGGATAAACTAAAATACTGAGAATAAAGATATGTGTGTCCCATTGAGAAAACATTTTCTGAATGCCCACTGAGTACCACACAGGGCTGATGGGAAAGCAGAAAAAGGATAGAAATGGGAGAAGCTTGCGTTCTAGTGAGGGAGTTAGGCCACTCAACTGCAATGCACAGAAAAATGTAAATGCTAGAAGAGAAGAAGCCGAAATCAAGAGTTATGGGAGGATTAATTTTGGAAGAGGGAATGGGAAAGAGAAGGTGGTCAGAAAAGGCTTGAGGGGGACTGCTTTTTGCTGGCTTTAGTGTGTGGTGGGCTTCCAACTGTCTGAGGACTCAGAGAAACATGGTTAGGGAGAGGGGGCTGGTCTACAAACAGGCAGAAAGGCATGCATTGTGAAGACCGTGCCTTGCTAATTGAATTGCTTTTCCAAACATGCTTACAAACAGAGTGACCTCTGTCAGTCAGGTTCCCTGGAAATAGGCTCTGAGATAGAGATTTTTGCACAGAAATAACACCTGTAAGAGACTGAGAATGCTATCCTTATCAAAATTCCAATGGTATTTTGCACAGAAATAGACAAGCTATCATAAAACGTATATGGAACCACAAAGACCCTGAATAGCCAAAGCAATGTTGAGCAAAAAGAACAAAGCTGGGGCCAGGCATGGTGGCTCACACCTGTAATCCCAGCACTTTAGGAGTTCAAGGCAGGCAGATCACCTGAGGTCAGGAGTTCAGGACCAGCCCGGCCTGATGGCAAAACCCCATCTTTACTAAAAATACAAAAATTAGCCAGACGTGGTGACAGGTGTCTGTAATCCCAGCTACTCAGGAAGATAAAGCAGGAGAATCACTTGAACACCAGAGACAGAAGTTGTGGTGAGCTGAGATCATGCCACTGCACTCCAGCCTGAGCAACAGTGAGACTCCATCTAAAATAAAAAAGAAAAGGAAAAAAACAAAGCTGGAGGCACCACACTGTCTGATTTAAAAATATAATAATCAAAACAGCATGGTACTGGCATAAAAACAGACATGTAGACCAAATGGAACAGAATAGAGAGCCCAAAAATAAATTCACACATTTATGGTCAGCTAATCTTCAACAAAGCTGCCAAGAACATATAACAGGGAAAGGACAATCTCTATAATAAATAATATTGAGAAAACTGGATATCCACATGCAGAAAAATGAAACTGGGCCTTATCTCACAACATACAAAAGTCAACTCAAAAATGTATTAAAGATTTAAATGTAAGAGCTGAAACTGTAAAACTACTAGAAGAAAATATAGGATAAAACTACATGATGTTGGCCTGGGTAGTTTTGTTGTTGTTGTTTTTGATATAGCCCAAAAGGCACAGGCAACAAAAGCAAAACTAGATGAATGGGATTAGATCAAACTAAAAACTTTCTGCACAGCAAAGGAAATAATCAACAGAGTGAAGAGATAACCTATAGAATGGAAGAAAATGTTTGCAAACCAAACATCCTATAAGAGTTAATATACAAAATACATAAGGAACTCAAACAACTGAATAGCAAGAAAACAAATAACCCAATTTAAAAATGGGCAAAGGATCTGAATAGACATCTCTCAAAAGAAGACATACAAATGGCTAACAGGTTGATGAAAAAATGGTGACCATCAGTAATCATCAAGGAGATGTAAACTAAAACCACAATGAGATATCACTTCACACCTATTAGAATGGCTATTATCGAAATGACAAAAGATAGCAAGTGAATGGTTTGGCTGTGTCCCCACCCAAATCTCATCTTAAATTTTAACCTCCATAATCCTCACATGCTAAGGAGAGATAGGTTGGAGATGACTGGATCACAGGAGTGGTTACCCTCATGCAGTTCTCATGATACTGAGTTCTCATGAGATCTGATGATTTTATAAGGGGCTCTTCCCCTCAACTCCTCACTCACTCTCTCTCACCTGCCACCATGTAAGATGTATCTCTTCCCCTTCTGCCATGATTGTAAGTTTCCTGAGGCCTCCCCAGACGTGCAGAACTGTGAGTCAATTAAACCTCTTTACTTTATAAATCACCCAGTCTCGGGTAGTATCCTTCTAGCAGTATGAGAAGTAACTAATACGGCAAGTGTTTGTGAGGGTGTGGAAGAAGAGAACCCTTGCACACTGTTGGTGGGAGTGTAAATTAGGACAGCCATTATGAAAAACAGGATGGAGGTTCCTCAAAAAGTTAAAAATAGAGATACGATATGATCCAGCAATCCCACTTCTGGGTATATATCCAAAGGAAATCAAATCAGTATGTTGAAGAGATAGCTTCACTTTCATTTCCATTTCAGCATTATTCACAGTAGCCAAGACATGCACTCAACCTTACCGTCTATCAGTGGATGAATGGATAAATAAAATATGGTATGTATACACAGTCAAATACTATTCAGCCTTCAAAAATAAGGAAGCTGGCTGGGCACAGTGGCTCATGCCTGTGATCTTAGCACTTTGAGAGACTGAGCAGGAGGAGCACTTGAGTACAGGAGTTTCAGACCAGCCTGAAGCTGGTCAGACCAGACCAACATAGCAAGATCCTGTCTCTACCAATAAAAAAATACAAAATAAAACGAAGGAAATCCTCTCATTTTCGACAACATGGATGAACCTGGAGGACATTATGCTGAGTGAAATAAACCAGTCACATAAAGACAAATACTGAATGATCTCACTTCTATGTGGAATCTAAAGCCAAATTCATGGAAGCAGAGAGTAGCAGTGTTTCGCAGGGACCCAGGGAAGGAAAGTGGATTGGGAGATGTTGGTCAAAAGGCACAAAGTTTCAATGAGGCAGGGTGAACGAGTTCTGGCAATCTACTTCGCAGTGTGATGAGGCTAGTTCATAGTAATATATATTTGAAAATTGCTAAGGGAGTAGGTCTTAAATGTTCTCACCACAAAAAGATGAGACACATGTGAGGTGATGGATATGCAAATAAGCTTGGTTTAATCATTTCACAAGGTATAGGTATATGTGTCGAAACATCACACTGTGTAGTTTTTACTTGTCAGTTAGAGCTGAATAATGCTGGAGGTGGGAAGAAAGAGGAAGAAACAGGGCTGGGCACAAAAGGTTAGACTGCCCCGAGGAGGTCCCAGGAAATCTCCACTTGAGGCCAAGGGGCTGCAGCTTTGTCCCTGTACATTAGCCAGCCCATGCAGGCTGTGGGAGGAAGGGGTCAGCTTGAGCAAAGCAGCTCCTGTCTGAGGTAGAGGAAAATTTCAAGGGTAAGACCCAGCCATCAGTGGCCCACACCCCAGTGCCTGGGGACAGCCTGTTCTGCAAGGGGTCAGGGCAGTACTCTGCAGCAGCCTCCACAGTGACGCTTGATGTAGTGAAGGATAAACTCCAAAAATGTATGAAAGTGTTTGCATCGTTAATGTCTATTTTAACTAAAAGCACCAATGGGATTAAAAATCGTGGTAAACCAACCTTCTGTAGCTCATAAGCATGATGAGTAGGATTTCACACTCACGTGTGAGATATGCCCCCCTCAAGCCTTATAAATGATAACGGTATGTGAGCCATCTGACATTTAAAAAAAAATCATGGTAAACCACAGAAGATTCCAGGTGAATTTTGGGGCATGTAAAAACATGACTTCCTGCTTATATTAGGCCATTCTTGCATTGCTATATGTAAATACCCGAGGCTGGATAATTTTTAAGAGATTTAATTGTCTCACAGTTCTGCAGGCTGTACAGGAAGCATTGTGCTGGCATCTGTTCCTCGGGAGGCTTTGCAGGCTGTGCGGGAAGCATTGTGCTGGCATCTGCTCCTCGGGAGGCTTTGCAGGCTGTGCGGGAAGCATTGTGCTGGCATCTGCTCCTCGGGAGACCTCAGGAAGCTTTTACTCCAGATAGAGGGCGAAGTAGGAGCAGACACATCACATGGCGAAAGCAGGAGGGAGGTCAGGGGTAACGTGCCACATACCTAACAACAAGATCTCACCAGTCCTCACTCACTATAGCAGGAACAGCACCAGGCCACAAGGGATCCACCTCATGACCAAAGCTCGCTGCCCACCAGGCCTCGCCTCCAGTGCTGGGGATTCCGTTTCAACGTGAGATTCGAGCGCCATCAAATACTCAAACTGTATCACTGCTGTTCAAATGAATTAGAAGCTAAAGATGCACCGATATATGTAACGGAGGGTAATAAGAGGACTGTAAGCCGTTCCCGTGGGTGTGCCATCCTCATTCGTGTTTGCAGGACTGGACAGTATGGGTCCTGCCTGTCAAGATGAACTGCCCTCCCTGTGGCAAGAAGGAAACCCACAACTTGGGTGTCATTAGCACAAACTCTCGTCAAATTGACAGCACCAGACATAGATGATGGTAATAAGAAAATAAGGCAGATGCGACTGAGCTGATAAGATATGCCCAAGTTGGAAAAACTAATTTCAGCTGAGAAAAACAGCACACGAATGAAGCTTTTAAAAATTAACATGATTAAAGATCATACAGAGAGGCAATGATGGTGAAAAACTGCAATGAACATCAAAAGAAGCATGAGTTCCCAGTTTAGAAACGTAGCCAGAACGTTATTGTTTTTAAATATACAGAGAAGACGCATATACCCGTTTCCTGTTTAGGATATATATATTAGAAAACAAAATTGGTTTTTTCAATCTACCACTAATCAGTGTGACAAAAAGCCATGACCCTCCAGGAATTGGACCAGCCCTCCATGCAATGGATTCTTCAAGTGCGAGCAGGTTGGAGGACTTCTGGCAGCAGACAGTGAAGTCAGAGTCCCTGAGCCCAGAGGGTGTTCTTAATCTATGCCTGAAAATGATTGAAATGGACGCCAGTGGAGGCAGATAAGCTCTGGAAACCTTTAAGCCAGCAAAAAAAAAAAAAAGGAAACAGTAAAACTAGAGGAGTGGCTGGCACACAGTGGAGGCTCAGCATGTGCTAGATTCATTCACTAATGCATTCGGAATTATGTTGGGGGTCAGTTGATGACTAATAGATTAAGATGGTACACCGATGCACTGGCATTATGGTATGATTAGTAAACCAACTTTATACCAAAGAACTTCTTATGGGAAAAGCACAGTCATTTTTTTTAACACACTTTCGGCAATACTGTAGGGTAAAGGAACCATGATGAATGAACTTGATTATTTTTATAAAATTTCCCAAAGTAAAAATTTCAGCTGAAAATGAAAAAAAAACTTTATAAATTAGAATAAATGCAGCCTGGAGTAATTCTCTAGCACAGTGGCCAACATTTGGGCACATCAAATAAGTCTTAAAGGTCAAGGAATGAGTAGTTATGTATGTTTTTCCATTCTAGACAGCTTGAAATGTAGTGTCTAACTGAAAAGTCCAAAACTGTAAAACTCCTGAAAATAAGCTTTCCAAAATGACTAGTTTACTTTCTACCTGGAACTTAAAATAGGATGGAAGGGAAGTCTAAATCTGAGAAAGTAGAATCTCCTTCTAATCTTTCGTTTACACAGATAGTAAACATTTTACTACACTAAAAAGGACTAACTTTCATATCTCAACGTAAAAGCATTTGCAGGCCGGGCATAGTGGCTCACACTTGTGATCCCAACGCTCTGGGAGGCTGAGGCAGGAGGATCATTTGAGGCCAGGAGTTCAAGACCAGCCTAGTCAACATAGTGAGACCCCTGTCTCTATAAAAAATTGGCCAGGGGAGTGGTGGTGAGCACCTGTGATACTCAGGAGGCTGAGGCAGGAGGATCACTTGAGCCCAGGAGTTGGAGGCTGCAGTGGGCATAATCATGCCACTGCACTCCAGCCTGGGTGATAGAGTGAAACCCCTGTCTCTAAAAAAGAATGACAACAGCAAAAGAACAGTATCTGCCATTCTTTTCAAAGCACTGATTCTTCTGCTTCTCGGAGCACTCAGATGGCATCTGATCTTTGCTTGCCAGAATCATCATTTGATGGTTTAGAAAGGAGTTGTCTGCAGGCTTTGCCCCAGTAAGGGTTCCAAAGACCTTCAGCTACAGCTTGAACAACCTGCACCTTGGCACAACTGTGGCATCCATAGTCAAGCACCATCATTTCCCCTGTTAACTAGTCTCTTGACTTTCTAAAGTAGTAATCCCACAGCTGTCAAATGCTGTTGGAAGATACCCTTGAATAGTTCTAGGAGAACCCCCCGTGGGAAGAAATTTGGGACAGAAGAATTTTTCTTAAGAAGGAAGAAAAGACGGATGAGGAAAGCACTGACTTCCTCTCATGAGGACCCACAGGCTCCACAATTCCTTTAGCGGCCGTGTCAGCACGATGCCCAGAACTGTCTCCAGGTGACAGCAGAGGTCAATTTCAGGTCCACAGAGTCCCACTAAGCTCCTATAATTTAGAACCTAATTCAGTTCTAACCTGATGGTGAAATTATTCAACAGTTTGCCTCTGGGCATTGAAATAAATAATAAAAAACAGCGAATTTACTATTGCTATTGTTGCATCCTCTACAGCGGCATCAGAAGCTCCTCCAAGTCCTACTTCCTTCCACGTGGACATCTTCATGGTACATTGTCCTTTGTGAAAGCTCTTTGCAAAGAGAACTTATGTCTATATATGTCATATTTGTGCCACGCCACACAGTTTTTAAAGAGTTTTGCAAATACAAATCTTCTTCACTACACAGCACACCTTTAAGATAAAGCATTCAATAACCAATTTTTAATCTCTTCATAGTAGCACAAGAGGCTGTGTCCTTCATATCTGGAACTTATGCCCCTTAGAATACCACTTACTCCCGTTTATCAGCCTAAGTTGTATGCAGAGTACTTACTGTGAATCTCCACATATAGCATTTTTTAGTGCAATAAAATGTTCACTATTTTAATGGACAAAACATCAGAAGGAGATTCACTTTCTCAGAATTAGACTTCCCTTTCCTCCTCCTATTTTAAGTTCCAGGGAGAAAATAAACTAGTTATTTGGAAAGTTTATTTTCAGTGGAGTTTTATAGCTTTGGACTTTTGAACACACATTAAATTTCATGCCATCTAGAATGGAAAAACATATATAACTTGACTCATTCCATAGACTTCAAGACTTATTTGATGTGTCCAACTATGTGTCGACTGTCTGCTCATTGCTGATGGAAATAGCAACAGTAATTCACCTTCAAAAGCCCTAAAACGTGGTTGAATAAACAGAGAATGCAGAACGGTGTATGATGCCAAACTGCCGTAAGTGCGGAGTTGGGGAGGAAAATCTCAGAAGGAGCCTCAGACGTCCAGAAAAGACTTTTTAGAGGAGCAAGGCTTTCAAGTAGGCCTCAAAAGACAGTATTTTGAGACAGAGGAGGAGGTAGGGTGTCCCCGCCAGTAATTACAGCCTAGTGAAAGAAGCCTGCAAGGCAGAAAGGAACATAGTATTTCAATGGCAGAGGAGAGAGGTCCAGGGCGAAGATCCCTGCAAAGGCGATGGCTCCTCTCAGCCAGCAGAGGCGGGGGGCTACCAAAATGGGATGTGTCTGGGCTGGGACTACCACTGCCTTTGGGAGGCTGGCAACACAGGCAGGCCCACAGGGGAGCCGTGGCTTGCTGGCCAGGTGGGTGGGCCCACAGGGGAGCCGTGGCTTGCTGGCTGGGCTTTCTGGGGCTGGCAGCACTGGAATCCTCCAAAATTGCTTCCCGGGGCTTTTCCATTTCTCTTGACTTTACCCACTATCTTTTCTTGTGTCCTGTGATCCATTCACTGCCGTGACATTGAACATGCTGTTAGAACAAGAAAACAATAGTCTATGTCATGTTAATAACATCCTGCTCAATCCTGGCCAGAGTTCTCTGCCCAGACCCTTTCTAAAGCAGTGTACAGTCCCCAGGTGGGCTTGCTGGAAGTGTACACCGGCGCTGCAAACAGGAGAGCCCCGGGCTGCTCTGACATCATGACCACACTGGCATCCTGGGTCGTCACACCCTGCACTGATGCAGACAGTTCCATACAGATGGATCAGCAACTTTGCAGGTCTTGACAACTATGAGCCCAGTTCAGCTTAGCCAGGATGCCCCAGCAAAAGGTGACTTCACATCAGGTAGCTTGAAAAGGCAAGCAATCCTGGCTGACTGCATCCCTTCCCGAGGATCAGCACCCCACAGGCTGACGCCTTTTACCCTTAACAAAGTCCATCCACCATTCAAATCCCCTTCTCCACGAGCTTGCGTAGTTTCAGAATCACTCTCCACATGCAGCAATCCATTTGCCTCTCTGAGGTGGGAGCATACAGGTGCAAGAGCCTCTCTAGACCACTGACTACAGGTCGCCCCTGGTAAACAGCCTCGCCCAAGAATGCTGGGCATGCGGTTACTGCATGTGAACAAGTCCCAGCTTCACTCTCAGCTGCAGCTGGCACTATGTTGGTATTCATGTAATGCTGCATTGGCAGACATTTCATCTGCAGTATATGTTGAAATCAACAGATAATTTTTTAGAGCAAATAAAATAAACTACTTATGAAGATGACTTGAAGTGGGCACTGACTTGCTTGGAGCCGTTCCTGCCAGCCCTGCCCTCGGGCCAGCCTCTACCACCCGACGCGGCTCTCTACAGAACACAAAGGTCCAGACTGAGAAGTGGGTGGCTGAGCGGGTGCCTCAGGACAGGTCAGCGCAGTTAAAGAATACTTAGGATGAAGAGAACCCAGAGTACTGAAGATTAGTGTCGCTTTTAAATAAGAGCCCACCTGCACCGGGCACAGAAGAATTTTTCTTAAGAAGGAAGAAAAGACGGATGAGGAAAGCACTGACTCCCTCTCATGAGGACCCACAGGCTCCACAATTCCTTTAGCGGCTGTGTCAGCACGATGCCCAGAACTGTCTCCAGGTGACAGCAGAGGTCAATTTCAGGTCCACAGAGTCCCACTAAGCTCCTATCATTTAGAACCTAATTCAGTTCTAACCTGATGGTGAACTGGAGTAGGGGCCTGGCTGCTCCAGAAGCTCCTGCACTGCGGCCACGTGCCTGAACCCCGGCCTGCACATCCTCCTGATACAGCAGCTCTTAGCTCTAGCCTGCTTGTCAGACAGAGCCCATACTTTGTCTGCCTCTTACTTTGTTTAGAAAGAAGAGAAGGAAAAGGGAAGGAAAAAAGGAACAAAGGAAGAGGAGAAGGAAGAAGGGAGTACAGCAGGGAAGGGAAAGGTGGGCAAGGGGCAGACCTCAGGAGCAGAAACAAGAGAAGGGCAGAGGAAGGCAGCTCTGCCTGGCCTTGTTCCTGGCAAAACGAACTTACACTTGGAGGGTGCTCCGCTGCCCTAAGGCACACCGGGAAAGGTCAACAGTTTCCTGTGGACCACAGGGAAGAGGAACGCTGTTCAGGGACAGCAGGCAACAGGAAGACACAAAGGCGATTCCCTGAGGAGCCAGAGCAGGAAGAACAGTCCAGGCGTGGCTCAAGAGAAGGCCAATGTAACAGAGCACCCCTCGCCTACCCACCAGCTCGCCCACCCAGCAGGAGGCCCTGGCCCTGCACAGCTGCCCCTCCACCTCCCTGCAGGAGCCTCCACTCCTAAAACCAGCCCTCAGCCCCTCCGACTCTGCTCCTCGAGCTGAAATCCTGCCCCTCACACCAGGACCACATCCCCCGCGACTGCAGCTGGAGAGGCCCTGCCAGCGTGGCAAAGGGTGTCTCCCAGGAGGAGATGGTCTCAGCAACGTCAAACACATTTTCTGTGAAGTTTCCTCTTGTATCATGATGTTACAGAGCACTCTCAGCCAGAGCTTGTCCCCCATGAAGTATTCTTTGCTGCAATCCATCTTCAACTCACAATGGAAATAACCTGCTCAATACCCTTTGTATTTTTCTCACCTACTTTCATGTTTTTTACATCCCTGTTAGGAGATTTAAATTATTATTATTATTATTATTATTATTATTATTATTATTATTTTTGAGACGAGTTTCGCTCTCGTTACCCAGGCTGGAGTGCAATGGCGCGATCTCGGCTCACCCGCAACCTCCGCCTCCTGGGTTCAGGCAATTCTCCTGCCTCAGCCTCCCGAGTAGCTGGGATTACAGGCATGCGCCACCATGCCCAGCTAATTTTTTGTATCTTTAGTAGAGACGGCATTTCACCATGTTGACCAGGACGGTCTCCATCTCTTGACCTCGTGATCCACCCGCCTCGGCCTCCCAAAGTGCTGGGATTACAGGCGTGAGCCAACGCGCCCAGCCAAGATTTAAATTATTAAGGGACAAAGCTGAAGGTGTGTGAATGGATGGATGAAGAGATGGCTGGACTGATTGATGAACGAAGTTCACCTGCCACTAAAAACAGGCATGCAGTAGAACGCAGGGGGTCGGAGGCTGCGAGGGGAATTCTGCAGCTGACCTGGATGGTAATTTTAAGAGAGAGAGAAATGACACCAGCCTGGATCTTGAGAGATGCCACCTTCTAAATTACCCTGTGTGGCTAAACAACTTTTGCATGCTAGTCCAAAGAAATAGCTGCCACGCATTTCATGGTGTGAGAAAACACATTATGAGTTCGAGAAAATAAGAGGGAAATTTTTAACATGAAGATGGGAAGGGACAGTCCAAGAGGCCCTGGTGGGGGTGGGGTGGGGGCTGCCATTTGAGAAATGGTGGTGGCTTCTGTGTGTTACAGGCAGAGGAGATGGAGAAAGTGGAAATATTTGAAAAATGTTGACGGCATATAAAGGACAGGTCTTAATAACAGAATCCTGAGTGAGGAAGAGGATGAATAAAAGATAACTTTTGTATTTCTGTTCTGAAAACAAAATTCTGAAAGGAGAAATGGAATGAGGAGTAAGTTTGTAGGGAGGGAGGGAAATTGTAAGTTGCACCGTCCTTCATCAGTAAGCTTTCACCCAATGGGAGACATTCAAATAGAAATGTTCCGTAAATGATAGGACATTTGGTCCTGGGGCTCAACAAGAAATGGTGTTCCCTGGTGGGAAACAGCAGATTTAGGAGCATTCAGGTCTTAGGGGACAAGTATCATCATCAGTGGAAGGGTGCTCTCGCCCTTAATGACGGAGATGGTCCATAGCAAGTGGCACAGAGCGGGGACAGCAGATGAGCTAGGCTGCAGTTCTTTTTTTTTTTTTTTTTTTGAGCCGGAGTTTCACTCTTGTTTACCCAGGCTGGAGTGCAATGGCACAATCTCTGCTCACCGCAACCTCTGCCTCCTGGGTTCAGGCAATTCTCCTACCTCAGCCTCCCGAGTAGCTGGGATTACAGGCACACGCCACCGTGCCCAGCTAATTTTTTGTATTTGTAGTAGAGACGGGGTTTCACCATGTTGACCAGGATGGTCTCGATCTCTTGACCTTGTGATCCACCCACCCCGGCCTCCCAAAGTGCTGGGATTACAGGCGTGAGCCACTGCACCCGGCCGGCTGCAGTTCTTAATCTGCCCCTCTGCTATGGTTTGGGAGTGCTTTGGATATGGTTTGGATGTAGCTTCTTCGGTGCTGCCAAGTCTCATGTTGAAATTCGCTCCTCGGTGTTTGAAGTGAGGCCTGGTGGGAGGTATTTGGGTCATGGGGGCAGATCCCTCATGAAAGCCATTCTCACGGGAGTGAGTTCTCCTGGGAGTGGGTGAGTTCTCACTCTTAGTTCCTGAAGAAACTGGTTGTTGAAAAGAACCTGGCAGCTCCTCCTGTCTCTCCTGCTTCCTCTCTGGCCATGTGATCTCTGCACACACCAGCTCCCCTTCGTCTTCCACTGTAAATGAAGCTTCCTGAGGCCCTCACCAGATGCAGATGCTGGTGCCGTGTTTCTTATATATATAGCCTGTAAAACTATGAGCCAAGATAAACCTCTTTTCCTCATAAATTATCCAGCCTCAATTGCTTTATAGCAGCCCCAACCAACTGAAACACCTACACTAAGGTACAGACAGCTCCCGAAGGACACCAAGCAGACGCAGCCAAAGATGTAGGTCAGAAACCACGAGAGTTTACTTCTGTGGGCACCAGGAGAAGAATGTATTCAAATAAAGAGAGCAGACTCAAAGGTTTCTCTTGGAGGCAAAGTAAAACCAAGGCTGAAAAATGTCCATTGAACTGAGCAACAGTGCTCTCTTGGGTAAAGCAGTTTTCATAGAGAGGTAAAGGAAGCCAGACTGTAATAGGTAAAAAAACGAATGGGAGTTGAGGAAGACAGCAAGTACAGGCAACTCTTTTTCAAAAGCTGATTTTGAAGAAGGAAAAGGGGGCCAAATGTTGGTAGAGTTTTGGGGTTAGACAGAGGCTTGTTAGTTTTAAGATAAAAAGACATGACTGTGTTTTTAAATGAAGAAAGATATGAGCTCCATGAAGCTGAAGGTACAAAAGAGAAAGGCTGTAATCTATTGTACAAGGCCCCTGAGGAGCTGGGAAGACATAGCGGAAGAATTTGCCTGAAATGAGAAGGGGCTGCCGTCCTTCCATCGTAAGCTGGCTGAGTGGAGTTGCGGGCATGACTTGAGCAGTTGAGACGCACCACATTTCCTGCTGCTTTCTAATACCCACAAACCTGTAATATTTCCCCTTTTGCATGTGAGAGTCTAATGATAATCCTGAAGCATACACAGACATATTCCATCTCCATTGATAAAGCATCATATAATCTTCTGAAGACGTGGGCTCCATTAAAATAATTTATCCATTTCCCCGTTGCACGTAACTGCCTTCCATGAAGCTCACAGCCACTAAAATAGCACTTGACTGAGAGTAGGCGGTGTTGGTGACTAGAAAATCTATGTCTTGAGAGTATGGTGTTCTTTTTACTTGTAGAATATTAAATATCTGCTTCCAAATTCCTCAAGGGCCTTCTCCTTGGAGAAGGGGTTTTCGTGTTGCCATCACATGCTGTTCATCCCCTGTGTTCATTAACGTCTATAGACCAGCAAGGAAGTGGGCCTAAAATTCAACAGCTTGCCTGCACCCAAGAGAAATTATCAGAAATACTGTCCACTTCCTCTTAATAAATTTCTCTCTGGAAAATGTTTTCAATGTCACAAGGTTTTATCATCTATATTATAGAGACTTGTTTTTAATTCTTCAAAATTTCCTTACTCTCCTCCATAGGAATCTTGAACATGTACAGTTTCCCATTTCAATTCTGCCCTTGGCGAGTCAATTTATAGTGCGGTTTGGTATTTTATTATTGTCAAATATTGCTTACAAGAGGGAGACTTCAGTTTGGTAACAACTAAACATGAAAACAAAAAGAAAGTAAAGGGAAAAAACAGATTTTGGTTTTTGTTTTTTAAAGGGAGGCTTTGGGAAAACCAGCACACTTTCTGCTCCTCCAAAAGTAACTTGTTATATGACTGATCTCCAAGCATTTATTCATCTGGAAATATGCGTTTGTGATTCCGCTTATGTCAGGGCATCAATGGCTGCAAGATACTTTGAAAGATGGTGGGATACGCCACACAGGGCACTGTGCAAACCTCCGGGAAAATCATGGTAAATAGAACTGTTCTCCTCCCATCTGCCAAAGCACATCTATTTTTCTTCAAACCAAAATGTAGTTTGACCTCCAAGAGGTTCCCTAAACAACGCTGCCCTTCTCCATTCCTTCCAGTGTCATCTCGCGATGGCCGTCTTCTGAACACTCTTTCATTTATTGGTAATTGTGACTTATTTCTGTATATTTATGCTTTGGTAGCTTCCTTCCCCTTTTGGAAATTAATCTCAGCAGAAACTGAGTTGAATCTCTTCCATGTATTCCTAAGCATAGGTGTCCTCTGAGCACTCCATAAATATTTGTCTACTGACTAGTTGAAGATTTAGTCTTACTCAAGTGCAGGTGAACTTCATCTTATTTTAGAACTCTATTGGGAAGTATGACTGTGTTACACAAGATTCTGGGTCTTTTCCTACCCTCAGGTGAATAATGAGCCATAACCATTTAAAAATGTCTGCTATGGGACTGAAAAGATGGCAAGAAGAGGTGGAGGGTATGCTGCTGTACCAAGAGTTTGCCACCTCTTTTTATTTATTTTTTATTTTTTTTATGAGTTAACTGAGTTAACACCAGAACTCTTGTTCTTGATTCTTTTCTGAGACACCAAAATGAGATATTTTTCTTTTCTTTTTTTTTAAAGAAAAGAGGAGAGAAGGAGAGGAAGAAAGAGGAAGAAAAAGAGGGAGAGAGAACAGGAATATTGCTTAATTCTAAGAATGGTTATTAATAATAGCTGATCAATATTTTGTGTATGAAAGTGGAGAATGTATATTACCTCTTTTTAATAGGATATTGAATGGCTGATTGTATTAGTCTGTTTTCACACTGCTGTAAAGAACTACTTGAAACTGGCTAATTTATAAAGAAAAAAGGTTTAATTGAGTCATAGTTCTGCAGGCTGTACAGGAGGCTCAGCTGGGGAGGCCTCAGGAAACTTACAATCACGGCAGAAGGTGAAGGGGAAGCCAGCCCATCTTCAATGGCTTGAGCAGGAAAGAGAGAGCAAAAGGGAAAGTGCTACACCCTTTTCTAACAACCGGATCTCATGAGAACTTACTATCATGAGAATAGCAAGGGAAAGATTTGCCACCATGATCCAATCACCTCCCACCAGCATTGGGCATTACAATTCAACATGAGATTTGGCTGGGGACACAGAGCCAAACCGTTACCATTGATGGTTTGATACAAGCTTTTAAGATACATAATGTGTAGCTATTTCCTTTAATTACTTAGCATGATGAATTTCATCAGCCCTAAGTATATATCAGTGGTTTGATTGGTTAGGGGGTGGGTGGGGTTTTTTGGGAAGTGGATTTACCCTCCATTTCTTTAGTCTGACAGTATAAACTTTGGTCACATGATTGTTTCATAAAATAAATGTATTGGGATTGCATACATCCTAATTTGCAGTCACTTTATTTTCTTGATAGACACAGTCTTCCGAAAATGGATTTTTATCTTAATAAGTATTTTCTATATACACATTTTCTACCATTGTAGCTAATTTGACTAGATGTTATTAAATAGAGAGGAAATCTAGCTCTAATTCATTGTTTCTTTTGCTTACAGAAAACAAAAATGCTCAACTTTTGTTGAAAATGAATATAAGGCCAACAGTAACATTATTCAAAATATAATAATGTCCTTTTTAAGATAAAGTAAATTGGAGTTGTCTCTTTGTCACCCCAGTTACTGTCTTCTAAAGCCACATTTCTGTTCTCATAAGATAGGTCGTATGAAAAGAAATTGAAGCACCATAAATTACATTAGTGTAATGTCACAAATTAATCACTTTATAACCTATTTTCTCTTGAAAACTCTGTTTTTATAGAAATTCTACCAGAAAGTGGTTCACACCATTGAACTGAACAGGCTATTACTACACGTTTTGCTCAGTATTCTAAGCCCAGTCATCAGGAAACGATTATAGTCACCAGCTACCACTGTCCTGTTTGACATCAGTGAGGAGATGCTTGTTTTATATTTTCAAGTGTTATTTATTCCTGTCAAAAGATACATGCATTGTACATGCAGCTAAAATTCCTGCGGCTTTTCGCCAATCAACTAAACACAGGATTTGCTTTAAGGAAGAGCCGTGGAAGGGAGTATTGCCAGACCCCTTAAGTAAAATTGAAATTATATTTTCTTCTTGGTTAACTGAAAAAGAAAATGTCTATGAGGGTGTGGACTAGCATCAGAATTAATTTTGCCCTACAATTGAATTTATGGTCAGAATGTCATATTCCTATTATTTAAGAATGTATTGTATTCTATCTTAAATGATATTTTATAGATAAATGAATATTTATATGCATGGTATAATGGAATAAAAGAGGGAGCAATTGAGTCTTGATTTCAGTAAGCAAGTTTTATATACAATGGTAAATAATTAAATTCCCTTGATTCCAGAACTCACAAGGCACTTCCTCTGTAAGGCCAAATGCAGTACTGGTGTTTGTTTGATTGAGTCTAATAACTTATAACAGTATCATACTTGGGAGGAAGAATTTGAATCCCAGGGCAGAACAGAATCTGGATCTAGTTTAAATGAGAGAAAACCCTTGTAAAGTGCTGGCATAATAAAGGAAGAAATGATTTGACATTGGCATAGATCCTCTCAGCTGTCAGAGAGCTGAAAAAGCCGTTTCATCCCATTGTCCCACACTGAGCATTTTAGCCAGTTGCCTGCTGGTGGTCTCAGACAAAGAAGGAACGCTTTTAACACACCATCAAGGACTTTCATAGTCTTGATTCTTCTACTTTGAATAACTCTTCTTTGAGTTCTATTGACATCCATCTTATTTTTCTCAGTGTTATAGAATAGAATGTTTATACTTCCCAGACATTTTTTCTCATGTAAAAGGCTCAAAAAAATGGTGTCTCTTCTGTATTTCTATCAGTCAGTCTTTCTCCTTTGTCCTTCATACCTGAGTTAATCTGTCTCACGCTTCAGCCTCGGTTTTGGCGGGGAATCACCCATGTTGCTTTGCTGTCTCTAGTGATGGAAGAGAGTTTGGTGGAAGCAAAGATGCTGTCTGTGTCTATTTTCCCTGGCCTAGTGGTCGGCACTTAGCACGTGGTAAAAGCTTCTGAAAGACGCGTTTCAAAGTTCAGTTCCAAATCCCATCACCTAGATAAATTACTTAACAAGGCACTTACTCTTTTTGAATGTTTCTATCATTTATAAAATGAGGCTAATAATGTCTTCTCTCTGGGTTTTCATGACAAGCGAAATAATGATTGAGAGATTTGTACCATGTAAGTGATGATTACTTTTCTAACCTTCAACTGGAGGAAATTCTATCAAGACATGGTTTTACATTTCCAAGTAGTATATTTCTATGCATTCTGTTGGCATTCAATACTTGCTGCCCACTGAAATGAGTCTTCTTTTATCATAATCTTTCTACAGTGCTTGCCTGGTCTCTTGGTTTCAAGGACCACCTCTGGAAGAGACTCTGCAGTCTACACTTCAGTGCTTGATCATTTACCCCTGCCCAGAATCATGTCTAAGAATTAGCTCCACCAGAATTTCATCCAGGAGCCCCTAGATGGACACCTTCTGCTTCTCCCTGCTACAGCTCAGCCGCTCCATTTGCAGCTTCTGTCCTTAACATCGCCAGATGGTGGGGACACAGCTGGCTGTTCCTTCCCCCTCCTGCTCCCATGGCCACCTCAATCCCTACAGACACACTCACACTCCTACACACACACACACTCCCACACTCACACCCCCACATATCCCCACTCCTACACACACACTCACACTCCTACACACAACTCACACACCCACTCCTACACACACACCTCCACTCCTACACACTTACACTCCCACATACACAATCCCACACACACCCACTCCTACACACACTCACATCCCCACTCCTATGCACTCACACTCCCACATACACACACCTCCTACTCCTACACACACACACTCATATACCCACTCCTACACACACTCACACCCCCACGCCTACACTCACACTCCCACATACACACCCCATTCCTACACACACACTCCTACACACACTCCACACACACATATGTACCCACTCACATCCCCACTCCACACAGTCCCACATACACACACCCCCGCCCTACACACTTACACTCACACTCCCACATACACATGCACTCACAGCCCCACCCCACACGCATTCACACTCCTACCCCTAGTTCTATACACACTCACAAACACACACACTCTCACACTCCCCAACATACACACTCTGAAACACATTGTCACACTCTCATACTTCCACCCAAAACACATTCACATCCCCACCCCCATAGATACACCCCCACCACATATACACATACACCCTTACCTCTACTTCTACAGACACATACACACACACACATATACACACATTTACACCTCCATCCCTACTCCTACACACACATACACACATTTACACCTCCATTCCCTACTACACACACAAGCACACACATTTACACCTCCATCTCTACTCCACACACAAATACACACATTTACACCTCCATCCCTACTCCACACACACATATTTTTACCTCCATCCCTACTCCTACACACATACACACATTTACACCTCCATCCCTACTCCACACACATACACACATTTACACCTCCATCTCTACTACACACACATACACACATTTACACCTCCATCTCTACTACACACACATACACACATTTACACCTCCATCCCTACTACACACACATACACACATTTACACCTCCATCTCTACTCCACACACAAATACACACATTTACACCTCCATCCCTACTCCTACACACACATACACACATTTACACCTCCATCTCTACTCCACACACAAATACACACATTTACACCTCCATCTCTACTCCACACACAAATACAATTACACCTCCATCTCTACTCCACACACAAATACACACATTTACACCTCCATTCCTATAAACACATACACACATTTATACCTCCATCCCTACTACACACACACGCACACACATTTACACCTCCATCCCTACTACACACACACATTTATACCTCCATCCCTACTCCTACACACACACATACACACATTTACACCTCCATCTCTACTCCACACACATATACACACATTTACACCTCCATCCCTACTCCACACACAAATACACACATTTACACCTCCATCTCTACTCCACACACAAATACACATATTTACACCTCCATCTCTACTCCACACACAAATACATTTACACCTCCATTCCTACACACACATACACACATTTACACCTCCATTCCTACTACACACACACGCACACACATTTACACCTCCATCCCTACTACACACACACGCACACACATTTATACCTCCATCCCTACTCCTACACACACATACACACATTTACACCTCCATCTCTACTCCTATGCACACACACATGCACACACATTTACACCTCCATCCCTACTCCTACACACACATATACTACACACATTTACACCTCCATCCCTACTACGCACACATATACACACATTTACACCTCCATTCCTACTACACACATACAGACATTTACACCTCCATCCCTACTCCTACACACACATGCACACACATTTACACCTCCATCCCTACTCCACACACGCAAATACACACATTTATACCTCCATCCCTACTCCTACACTCACACATACACATTTACACCTCCATCCCTATTCCTACCCACACATTTATACCTCCATCCCTACTCCTACACACTCACACACACTTACACCTCCATCCCTACTCCTACACACTCACACACACTTACACCTCCATCCCTACTTACACTCACACACACATACACATTTACACCTCCATCCCTATTCCTACACACACACATTTACACCTCCCTCCCTACTTTTACACCCATGCATGCACACACACATACACACATTTACACCTCCATCCCTACTACACATGTACTCACACACACATGCACACACACACCTCCATCCCTACTACACTTATGCACACACACATTTATGCCTCCATTCCTACTACACACATTTATACCTCCATCCCTACTACACACACACATACACACATTTACACCTCCATCTCTACTCCTATGCACACACACACACGCACACACATTTACACCTCCATCCCTACTCCTACACACACACACATGCATGCACATTTACATCTTCATCCCTACTCCTACACACACACACACACATACATACATTTACACTTCCATCTCTCCACACACACACACACACACGCATACACACACTCTCTCTCACGCTAGCTGGTGCACACACAGTTACCACAGCTCTGCTTTGGAGACACGGTGACTCCCCGGTGCCCAACCTGTGCTTCTGCCAGGCGTCTGGGGGGGTCAGTGGGAGCTAATGCCTGGCACTAGAGAGGGATGTGTGGGAGGAGGCAGGGTGACATGCAAGGGACAATTGGGGGGGTGCATTAAGAAAGGAACCCATGGAATGTGGAAACTGTGATGGGGACAGAAAACTTAAGAAAAAGCAGAAGTTTTGTTTAAAGATTTAGGGAAAGTTTGACTGTATAAGAGCCGAGCTCTGTACTCCCTGCCTTGTGAAGACATCCATAAAATCCAGACTAGAGCTGCTTTCGGTGCTGAGCATGGCGTCTGTGAGTACAATGTGAGGTCAGGGGTCAGGTGGTCACCTGGCCTGCCGCCCTGTGGGGTGACTCCCACCTCCTTGCTACCCCCCTCCCCAACCACTTGGGCTGGAGGAGGGCTCCCACCCTCCCACTTCGGGCCGCGTCCTCCCGTTCACTCACACCTCATGCTCCTAGACAGCTCCTTTGCTTGTTGCCCTTTTGTTTGGATTTTGGGGACATACACAGTGGGGCCTCTTCAGCTGTAAGAGTCACTAACCCTAAACCCCTTGTTCATGGAACCAACAACGGACTGTGCCGTCCTGTCCCTCAGGGCGCTGCCCTGTTGGGGAACGTGGTCCTTTCCAGAGCGCAGCACTGCCCGGGCCTGCCCGGTGACCTCCACCAGGTTCCCCGTCAAGTAAACGAAGCCCGCATCAGGCTTCCTTCCTCGCCCGAAGCAATCATGTTCCAGAAAGATTTCTCATAACATCTGCTTAAAATTTTACCCCAAAAAATTGGATTTTTTAACTAATTTCTAATTCTTCTCAAAAGTCAACTCAAGTCTGGGTATGTGATATATTTGTCTGCCAGTCTTTCTCCAATTCTTAATGTAAATTATACAGAAAATTGATACTTGATGTTTTAGGCATGTTTTCTAGTGAAAGAGAAGATTTTATATATACCGTGTAAATTTTGTTAACTGATACAGGAAAAATAAAAGGTGAAAGTTACTGCCGAGCCTGAATACTGCAACAGTTTAATTTAAATTTATGGGGTGCTGTCGTTGAAGGAAAATCAGTAAAATATCCAAATGTTCACTCAACAGATTTCAACGAAATCTCTTTTTTTTCTCCTCAAGCCTATATTTGATTTACACACCAAGAAAAGCAGAAAGGATGACAGGTTTGAATCCAAAGCTAAGTCTTGGGCTTTCTGGTCACTTCACTTTGAGCAGGGGCGTGTGTGTGATGCACACGGCCCTTCCACGGTCATCTGAGCTGGCCCTCTTGGGGGATGTGACCCAGGCTCCAGGTCTTCTCTCACCCTGCACCATTTTGACCTGTACATGCCTGGGGACTGGGATTCCAGACTAAGGACCTGGAGGACTGAGCTGGCAGCGGGAAAGGCAGGGTACCAGGAGCCACCCCTCAATGGGCTAGGGCTGGGGAGATGTGGGGGTGCATGTTTATAGATTTTGAATGAAGAAGGTGGGAGGTTGATTTCCGGCAACCAGTTAAGAACCATGAAGTGAGTGTGTAGAAGGTGAAAGGGGAAAACCGGGTGAATGAGAGACGGTGGTAAAAACCAGTGAGGGGCACGGGCTGGGGTCAGAACGGAGGAATCCGTTCTACCAGCAAGTCCAGCCCCCACCTGGCATTCCCGACATGCATACCCATTTGTGAGTAAATCTGGCAGAAAAGAGAGGGAAGGGGGAGAGGGAAGGGTGGGCTCAGACTCAAAAACAGTCATGTCATCCTAACTGCTTTTATCCAAGCAATTAGGAGTCATCCTTTCTGCTTTTCTTGGTGTGTAAATCAAATAAAGGCTTGAGGAGAAAAAAATGAGATTTCGTTGAAATCTGTTGAGTGAACATTTGGATATTTTACTGATTTTCCTTCAACGACAGCACCCCATAAATTTAAATTAAACTCTTGCAGTATTCAGGCTCGGCAGTAACTTTCACCTTTTATTTTTCCTGTATCAGTTAATGAAATGTACATGGTATATATAAAATCTTCTCTTTCACTAGAAAACATGCCTAAAACATCAAGTATCAATTTAATAAAACAATTGTTTTAGACCAATGATGTTAGCCAAAGCAAAGCTCTTTAAAAAAAAAAGGACTTTTTAAAACCTATCGAGCTATAATCTGTTACTGTTTTCATCCATGCAACAAAAACTTGGGATCAAACACTAGAAAATTAAATTAGGTTCATTCACAACCAAAGATCATTCCTCTTGCCCTATGGACCTGCTGAGTCGAAATTCCATTTTTCCTCTCCTGACAGCATTTTAAGTAAATGATTATCATCTGATGAATTGCACTAAAAGCAAACCACTAGCAGATAGATCAGCACCATTCTTCTATTAGCTAATGCCACTGTGTGTTGTGTATGTAACAAATGCAAATAATCTAATAGGGCAACATTGATTTTCTTTTCCATGCATTCCTCAGTACAATTCAAATGCCTTTTGGAAACTGCCTTGGACTGGGAGGTTGTAGTATTGTAGCATTTTCCTCCTGATTTATAGGGCTCAATTATCTGTCTTCAGTTATATGAAATGTCTTTTCTAATAAAAGACCCAAAGAGTGAGGGACAGCATTTTTAGCATCAGGCACAGACGGGTGATGTGATAATATCAAATTTCCTACGGTTTAGCAAACGTTGGCAAAAAGGGGAAAATAAAATTGCTCATCCAATATGTTTTGGCCTCAAAGGATTCAGCTAATAAAGTAACTAGAAAAATTAAATATGTGTAAGCCACAGCACCCTTAGAATACTTAACAGATTACCGAGTTGTGTCATTTACAGCAATGAATGTTTTCAGACTGCAAGCAAAACATTTATTTTTCACTTTACTTGAAAAGATGATGCCTCCAAATATCACAGGGAATTGCTTCTTTTGTGTCCAAGTGAGTTCAAGTCTAAACCAACATTCAAATGGGCTTCAGTCATGAGTTGCAAACCGCAGTTGAAATGAGCATTGTTTTGCTGATAGTTTAGTCTGAAGGCAATTCTTTTTCCCTACAGATACAGTGCACCCTTGATTAAGTGGTTTCTGGTTATTTTTTCATCACAGCCAATATTTGTTTGAATAGATGAATTAACCTGGGGAAAGCAGCCACGGTCCCGACCCGCACTGGACTCTTCCACGGTCCAGGAGGCAGGTTGCATGAGGCGTCACTGGCTGGTGCCACTGACTGCACTGAGTCCTGAAGCTGTTGCTGACAGTGCCACACAGTCACAGTGAGGACAGAAGTTCCACGGGGAAAGGGGCGGGCCATGTGCCGGGCACCAAGTTCTACCTTCAGTGGAAATGTGTCCAGTGTGTGGATGCTCATGTGTACTCTGTGTTTGTGTTACACGGTGGTACCCAAGCGTGTGCCTGCACCCCCAACAAGCTTCTTGGGGTTTTATTAAGGACATTTCCAAGCTCCCAAGTCACTTCCTGTGTGTGTCAGAAGTGGCTCTTTCATTTCCAAGACCGTGTAACTGGTTGGCATCTACATGTACCCACACGCCCACACACACAGCAGGGGCCACTGGGAATGGTGGGCCACCCCGTCAGCTTCTCCTCTTTGGGTCCCCAGTCACCACCTAACCCACCCCAGTGGTCTCCTCCAGGTTCTCATCATGTCTGTCCATCCTCTAAATAACTAAAGGTGTTTAGAGTCTAAGAAAACTTGAGTTAAACCCTGAAACACTAACCTGATGGAAATTTTATTATCGTCTAATTTAGAAGAGAAACAATTGTCTTAATTGTTTCTTTGTTTTAACCAACAAAGAGATTTCACCTGGGTCTCCAAGTCCAGCTGCTGAGAACCAGTAACTAAGCCTATAGAAGCTGTCTTGCCCTGGTTAAATAAACAGGGTCTGTGATTGACAATGTCTGTACAGAAACGAAATGTAGTCAAGCAGAGTAAGCAGAGACTGAGCAAGCACTTACTAACATGTGAGCGCTGGACAAAGCATTCTTATATTCCCAGTCTTGAATTTGACACAGAGATTTTGTCCGTAATGTCTCTGGCGACTTTTGTGTGTTCATTCAGTGATTCACAAAGATGAATGATTTCAGTACCATGTGTGATTGTATTTCAAACAAAACCAAGTGTCCTAATTTGGAATATCGTCTCCATTTCATTTTATAGGACACGACAGGGCAGCTTACTTAATACCATTCCTTTAAATCATTTTCACTCATCTTTTTTTTTTCCGTAAAAGAAAAACTTTCTTAAATCTCTTAATTTCTTCCATGGCATTCAGTTTGGGTAGAGCTGACTGACAATGTTTTCCTACATGAGCTTCATGAAGGATCTCCGTGAATCATCCAGTATTTGCTGTAACACTGGGCCAAGGACACCTAACGTGTGCACTTTCTGTGCACATTTTAAATGCTGGAAATACACAGCTGTGCCTTGCAATTGCACAATCATTTCAGAGCGCCTCTGTCAGGGGAAAAAGCTGCCTCCCATTGGCATGCACTGTGTTCTGTATTCGAGAAAGGAAGGCCCCGCACTGACCATATTTCCTCCCACAAGGCCCCATCTGACCAGCACGAGAGCCTGTGGGGCTGAACGCAAGACCGGAAATCAGAAGTCCAGTGTACTAGGGGAGCTTTAAGGATCTAATTTAGGACCCCATGAAACACTGCCTCACTTCTCAATACATCTGTCCTCTGAAGGTACCCACTTATTCAGTTGCTAAACTAATTCTTCATTTTAATGTAATCTTTTGGGAGAATAAAGGTGAGCAGTACTAAAATGGAAGTGCTTTTTAAACAATAATGGTGCCGGAACATGAGATTTTTAACCTTGGCAAACAAAGTATTTTAGCCACTAAAACACAGCAGAGCTATAAGAAATTGCTGAAACTTCAGTAGAGAAAAATTAATTCCGTGTTATGCTTCTCTTTTTCCTCACCCATCGACAAAGAAGCTAATTGTCCTCCAAGCTAGCGAAGCGGGGAGGCCGGGACTTCCTCCTTGTCTTTCTACCGTTTTCCGCCATCATGGTTTGTAAAAGTCTAATCTTTATTTTAAGTCAGTTTATGCTTCCAAGATAAACTCTGCAACAAATAATATGAATTTCACACGTTTCATCATTTGTAATTAATTCCAGACTAAGTAAACAAGGAGCTGTGAACGTTGTTTTTCCTCTGCATACATTTAGTAATAAGTTATTATGGCTTTCTCTTTTCAAGTCTACTTTGGGGACACTTTTTAACTTAATTCTGTTAAACTACTTTTGTAAACTATCGATTCTATAAACTATCCCTCTTTCAGAAACAGAAAATTTTGTGCCTGAATTTTAATTATAGCCTAAAGCCAAATATAATTTAGCAGATTCTCAGACTGGGGGTACTTTTAATAGGGAGGACCCTCACTAAATATGGCCTTGTTCATTCAACAATTTGCACAGAGCAGGCACCTCCATGACAGGTTTGGAGAGCTGCGTGTAATATGGTTCGCTGTGAGTCAGCTGTTAAGGAAAACCGAATGAATCACGGGGTTAAGAGAGATGGAGCCTCAGCCCTCTTCTCCCAGCTTTCTGCATTCATTCCTTGGTCATCTCATTCAGCCTCGAAGCTTTCAACACCCTCTCTGCACCGACGGCCCCCACGTTCCACACCCCCTCCCCACCACACACTCTGAGCTTCTCACTCATGTGTCTGACTTCCTAATCAGCCGCTGTGCTCAGATGTCCAGTAGGCCTTTTCAACTGAAGGTGCTCAGGACAAGTCTTGAAACGGCCCCTGGGCATTTTCTGCTCCCACTCAGGTCTTCACCCACGTAACTAAATGGGGCCACTGTCTATGATTTACCAAGAACCTTAAAGTTAACTTGAAGTCTTCATTCCTTTACCTTTACCTCCTACACCCAAATTCTACAGCAGCAAGGCCTAACTCTGCTCCACGGCCTCACCCCTCAGTGCCTCCACCTGGGTCTCTTGCCTGGATTGCTGCAACAGCTTCTAAAAAGGCCCTCTGCTTCCAGGACAGTCCACTGTCCATTCGGTAGCCAGAATGGTCTTGCTCCAAGTTCAGTGAGATTTTGTCACTCCCTTGCTTAGTATCCTCCAAGGATATTCCATTACACTTAAAATCAGTGTCGGTGCCCTTACCTTTGCATAAGACATACATCACCTGACCCCATGTGTCTCCCTGACCCCATCTCCTTTCTTATTCGATATTCTGCCCCCATCAGGTGCATCAGAGGTCTTGCTGCTCTTCGCACACCAAGCTGGATGCTGCCTCAGGGCCTTTGCACTGGCTTCTCCTTCTGCCTGGACGCTCTCACCTGGTTCTGCTCATGGCTCCCTTCTCCCTTCTGTCTGGATTACCGCTCAGATGCTACCTCCACATGGAGGCTTTCTAAGTGACACGGAGCTACAGACTTGGGCACACTCTATCCCCTCACTCTGCTTTCTCTTCTTCATAATATTTACAAGCATCTGAAATATGTAATGTTTCCATAGCTGTTTGCTTGCTAACTGTAAGATTCTGCCAGCTAGAGAGGCAGCATCTGAGAACAGGGACTCTGTCCCGCTCCGAGTCGGCTGCCTCTTCCCCAGAGGGTGCTCAGTAAGCATTTCTGATGATTATGTGACATTAGAAGCCATCGCTTACATACACATTTTCTCAATCCTTGTTCAGCATTTGCACATATTTATTTTTTCACCTTTTTTTCACAAAGGATTTGAAACAGCTTTAAGCAAAAACATATGTAATAAAAGCCAAAAATAGAAAACCTAGCACCAAAGGAAAAAAAAAGAACCCAAAGCAAGGTGGTCAGTTACAACATTGTCACGAGAAAGCAGGAAAGCAGAAAGTATACTGTGCTTGAACAAAATAAGACATTTCCTAAGAGGAGGTAAGTGAAGGTTCTCCAGCAAGCTTGCACATTGGATTTGCTTTACAAATGTCCTCGCAGCATTTGTGAAGCAAATCCAATGCGCCTTTTCAAATGGCTGTTTCTTTGATCATGGCCAAGGGCCCAAAAGAAAATGCAGTATAATGAAGGGGGATCATTAAGGGGCTGAGTTCATAGCTCAGAGAATAGAGCGTTCTGGTATCCTTACTTGATTCATAGCTCAGAGAATAGAGCGTTCTGGTATCCTTACTTGAACCAAGGAATGACTTCCATTCTAGAAGATTTACCTAATCACATAGCCAGCATTGTTTATCGCTAAGAATTAAGGGGAGTTTTGTAATTCAATGAAAATAAGGCATTAAAGAAACGCTAGTGTAAATATGTGTCCATTCATAGTGCTCTAGCTAGAAGCCCTCAACCTGCCATCAGCCACAGCCCTGGAGGAGTGCTCATTACGGGCTTTCTGTGAATGTTCTTCCCCATATTTCCTATTCCCTTAGAAAAATGTGGGAGAAAGCTTAAACGTGGTACACTAGCTTCCATCAAGTCCTCCATTTCTGCTCCTTGTTTATAATTCTCTCTAGTCTTAGTTTACTTACCGATAAAAATAGGTCTTATTATTAAAAACATTAAGAGATGTCGAGAATTGCAACATACTTTATCATTATGTAGTTTATCTTGTAAAAAAAAATAAAAAGGCAAAATTATCATCATGATGGACCTTCTGTCACATATAGATTGTGAAATTCAGGAGTTTGTTGAACAGAACCTGCTTCTAACAATACTGAGCATTCCTTTGACCACAGTTTGATCAGGTCACAGGAGCATGCTCTAGTTTTAAAAGCATTACTTAAAAAGCACTCCTGGGAAGTCTTCAGTGAGCCTCAGGTCAAAGCTGCGGTCATTTCTATTAGGATCCCCTCCATCACAAACCATCTTCAGCAGACACCAGCAAGCCTGCTGTTAACCTGAACTTCCCGATCTCATCAGTAAACAAGTGGGCATTTGTCCCTTTCGCTCAAAAGCACCTACCCCCAACTTCAATCAGATTAAGAATTCTTCTCTACTTTTTCCCTGTGAAGTTGGTTTTTATTTTACATGCTAAAACCAGGGTGCTTTGATAGATACACTTCTGTAACACTGGCACAATAGAGACACATCTGCATATTGACCACGTCTCTTTCCTGCAGCAGCTCAGACTCCCAGGTAAAGCCAAAGATGAGTTTTCCTATGCTGCAAAGCCATCGCCATGCACATACCTCCACGTCCCACTAAACGGCAACCAGTGTCATCAGTATTTTGCAAAGGGCACATAGATAGTGGCAAGAAAGAGACACACAGTGCCAGGCGGAGAGGTCGTTGAATGTTGCGTGGATGTCACAATCATGTGCCCTGAAAGAAAAAGATTCCCTTTTTTGTTTCATTCAGCTGTCGCCGAGAATCAAAGAGTACATTTGTAATTGCTATTGTTTGTAGCATTTCTTGTGGTTCATAGCCAGATGACCATCCTTTACTGAAAAGCTTATTGTATGGGGTTTGCCCAGCACCCTTTCAAGATACCTAGTGTTGGTTTAGGGGGCAAGTGGGGAGTGCATACTTTGTGCAAAAAAAAAGGTTTTTTGCTACCACTTTCCTCAATTATTCTAATATTCTCCCCTAATAGAATATTTACTCATACTGCAAACACACTATTCCGAGAAGCAGAATGCTTTTCTGGATCTAAGTTGTCTGATGGTTTCTCTGGATGATGTGCTGCGTAGCTATCTCTTTTCCCAACGTCCGGCAGAAGTCCAAATCTAATCCAAAACTCTATTTGACATCTGACAACTATTATGTTTTCTAATAGTCTTGAATAAGCAATGACATGTGCTCCCTTCTAGAAAAAGGCTCTGACCTTCTGCCCACCTAAGACAAAGCTGAGAATCTGCCTTGTTCTTAAAGAAACCAGTAGAAAGTCATTCACTTCAGTTTTTAATTGATGGTGCTTTCTTAGCCATAACGGAATGAGAAACATGTTCTGATGTTGTCTAGTGGCCTGCACGTGGAACCAAGAATGCACTCCGCATCTCTGGGTCTGTATTATTTTGCCTGTAGAGTGGAGGCTGCCCTCAAACTCAAGTTCCTCACTGCGTCCGATATTATGCAAATGGCATGCCTAATCGTTTCAGAAGATCTGAAAACACAAACACATTTTCAAATACAGAAATTGTCCATTTTAAAAAAATGTGCTCATTATCTAGCCTTTAACTATTACTAAATTCATTTGTTACATTTATTCCGTTTGTTTGGGGACAAAATAGCCAGCTGGCAAGTGCCGATCACCAATACAAGCCTTAATTTATGAATATGACTGAAAGGTCACAAGTTAATTCTGGTGAAGGGCATGAGCCTTTCGAAGGGGCTCCTGATGGGCCGGAAGTAGAGCCAGCTCTCTTGCCTCCTGTGCCTGCAAAGGCATGTTGACATTTCTGGGTTTGAGCAAGTGATTAGATTCCGTGGGACCCAGTGGTCTCCGGGTGCCATGGAGATTCTGTCGGATGCCAGGCCACGAAGACTTAGCAACCAGCGACATTTCTGTGGTTTCCCGGCAGCTGAAGTTGACTGTGAAGTGTGAGTTTGCTTGGGTGACAGGGCACCAGGCTCCGTGGTGACCAGCTTCTGCGTCGTCTCCTCCGTGCAAACTGAAGTTTGAGTCAGAAAAGGCTGTTGTTTAAATTGGAGAGTCTTTTATGCCAGACCAACATGGGTCCTCTTTTGTTCTCAAAAGGGAAGTGATGCCAGCTGGCCAGTCTGAGGCTAGGTATTTGCACAAAGGGTGACCAGATGAAACACTCTCCTTCCCTATGTGTGGTTCCCACCGCAGGGAATGTCCACGGCAAACTCTCTGGAATGATCCTCTAGGACGCCCACTCTGGTGAATATTTGGTGGCCTTCTTCCAAGCGGCCATAAGGTGATAAACACATTTTTCTGATGATCACATTGTCCATCACAGGAAACAACAGTTGCACCATTTTTGTAAATGTTAGCTAATGAAGAAACACAAAATTCTGATAAATAAGAAGAGAGGCAGCAAAGCAACAGACTGCCCACTTAATGGTGCCACCAAAATATCCCATGAGATTAAATTTGCATCGTAACCATTGAAAAATAGGAAGTACAACACAGGAGATTTTTTCCTTCCCACTGATTGCCTGGTCATGAGACAGACTGGAACAGTGCTTGGCTGTGAATTGGTTAGCAGCTGTAACGCTCAGAGGGCCGGTGCACCCGAGTTCTGCTCCTCCACACTGCTTCTACAGAGTTGGGGGAAATACTGTATTTTACTCCTTTAAAATTATGTATACTGGAAACTTTGCTGAATTCTTTTATCAGTTCTAGGAGCTTTCTGGAGGCGTCTTTTAGGGTTTTCAAGGTACGTTCATATCGTCAGCAAACAGTGACAGTTTGACTTCCTCTTTACCAGTCTGGATGCCCTTTATTTCTTTAAGAACTAAAAGTAGAACTACCATTTGATCCAGCAGTCCCACTACTGGGTATTTACTCAGAGAGAAAAAAGGCGTTATTCAAAAAGATACTTGCACACAGATGTTTACAGCAGCATAATTCACAATTGCAAAATTGTGGAACCAACCCAAATGCCCATTGATCAATTAATGAGTGGATAAAGAAACTGTGGTACATACATATATATAGTCATATATGTTATATTTTGTTATATATGCTTGTTATAACATATTATATATATATGTTTTATATATAGATAGATATATATAGATATATATAAAATGGAATACTACTCAGCCATGAAAAGGAATGCATTAACAGCATCTGCAGTGACCTGGAGGAACCTGGAGACTATTATTCTTAGTGAAGTAACTCCAGAATGAAAAACCAAGCACCGTATGTTGTCGCTGATATGTGATAGCTAAGCTGTGAGGATACAGAGGTATAAGAGTGACACAATGGACTTCGGGAACTTGGGGGGAAGAGTGGGAGGGGGAGGGATAAAAGACTACAAATAGGGTAACAGTGTATGCTGCTCGGGTGATGGGTGCACCAAGAGCTCACAGATCACCACTAAAGAACTTACTCATGTAACCCTATGCCACCTGTACCCCAATAAATTATAGAAAAATAAAAAATTTGAATAAATAAAATTATGCATATTGAAAAAGAACTGGGATCATGAAGCCTTTATGGGGAACTTCTGAAACCTTACCTCTGCACTGTTGAGGTCACTGCGTATTCCTTAGTCTACAGAGAAAGCATCCGTGACTTCGTGGAATGCACTGATTATGTATTTTAGTGGGTCTTAAACTGGTTTCCCAATGTTGAGTCAAAATCTTCGGCAGCCTGAGTGGCAGAAACGTTTGCTTTCTGTGGGTTCTGATTGTTAGCTAATATCTCAGCAACACCCTTAGTGTGTATTAATCATCCTCTTATTTGGCCCTAGCTCATGAGGTCAACAGCAGAAGGGATGAGAGTGAAGACCCCCGTTACTGGTCCGTTCCGTATTGCTCTGCTAGGACCTCCACGGGAGAAGTTAGGGTGTGAAATACAAGTGGCAGCTCGTTATTGGCATGCGATGTAAAATAGAAATTGCAGGGTGCTCAGGCTTCCAGGACATCTGAGATATGAACCCTGGAAAATAAGAAATGGGCTTGTGATCACAGTTATTTATTACTACTGGGGGAAGTGGGGCCTGAGTTGGAGTCTTTGTCATTTACCAGCTGAGCGACCTTGGGTAAATTGTTTAACCCTTCCATGCTTCTTCAGATGAAATAGTAATAATATCAACTCTGACTGTTGTATGGTTTCATGCAATGGATGAAGGTTGAATAAGACAAGGCACCTGTATACCTGGTCTAAGCCAATGCTAAGCACAGTATCTATTCACAGTAAATCCTCCAGAGCTGTCTGGTGATCAGTGTTGCTTTTTGTGCTCCTTCTCCGCACCACAAAGCGCTTCCACATGTTTCCTGCCTGCCTCGCAATGACCCCCCAAGACAGGTGTGCTGCATCTCACCGAGGAGGAGGCAGAGCCAAGAGAAGGGCCCAGTGCATGTGAGAGCTGCAGCCCCTGCTGCTGTGAACACACCTTCTGTACCCAGCGGATATTTCCCAAGGAGCACTGACCCTCAGCTGGGCACTGGCCCTTCGTTCCTAGGCTGTCACCCCTGGACAAGGACCTGCCTTTGCAGCACTGACCCTCGGCCGGGCACCGGCCCTTCATTCCTAGGCCGTCACCCCTGGACAAGGACCTGCCTTTGTAGAGTTTAGCCAAGCAGCAGGGGGTGACATCATCGGGGAACAAATCACTGCACGGGTGATTCTGGGGTGTCACTGCTGGGAAGAGAACGCAGTCCAGGCAGGGCTGGAGAGGGCTGGGTCCCATGGCTCTGACTGAGGAGGTGACACTTGAGGTGGGCGCCCTTGAGAGCCCCACTGTGAAGGCCAGAGGGACCGTGCTCCTGACAGGGCCCACCGTGCAGAGTCCGTTACGGTCACCTTTCTACTCCCAAGCTTGGGCTTAGAGACTGTGAACTAGATGCTCCATCTTTCATTTGTCAACTAGTTTCTCTCCTAATGGACAGCTCACCAGTGTCTTCCTTACACATTCACACAGACACTTCTAGCCTGTTGGCAAGAGGTGGATATAATCGGAAAAGGGTCTGGTTCCTAACAGAACAAAAGACAAAATACATAACAGGTAGTGACTACATTATACTCTTACACAGTGACTTAGAACTTCAGGCTGGGTCACAAAGGAGATGATGAGTGAGCTTTGAAACTAGAAGTCAGCAAATTCTGACTAAGAATCATGTCCTTTAATTGTGTGTGTGTGTGTGTGTGTGTGTCTGTGTGTGTCTTACTTCTCCTTTGCTGGTTTGACCTATTCATATTTCAAGAACTACAAAGAAATAAGATGCTAAATAAATCAGAAAATCTCTCCAGGTATGGTGGCTCATGTCTGTAATCCCAGCACTTTGGAAGGCTAAGGCAGGCGGATCACTTGAGGCCAGGAGTTTGAGACCAGCCTGGCCAACATGGCAAAACTCTGTCTCTACTAAGTAAAATACAAAAATTAGCCAGGCATGGTGGTACATTCCTGTAATCACAGATGCTCTGGATGCTGAGGCAGGAGAATCATTTGAACCCAGGAGGCAGAGTTTGCAGTGAGTGGAGCTCATACCACTGCACTCTAGCCTGGGCGACAGAGTGAGTGAGACTCCGTAAGAAAGAAAGAAAGAGAGAAAGAGAGAAAAAGAGAAGGGGGGGAGAGGGAGGGAGACAGAGAAAAAGAAAAAGAAAGAAAGAGAGAGAAAGAAAGGAAGGAAGGAAGGAAGGAGTAAAAAATACATGATATTTCTAAGAAATGTAATTCTATTAATAAAATCAAATTGGTTGGAATCCAAAGGCATTTTAAAGTTTCAGAACAAATTAAAATTTTTAAAGTTTCAGAACACAAGTCTACACCTCTGTTTATCTAAGCTTTATTTTAGGGGTAGGAGGGAAATTGGAGATCATCTATCTAAACCCTCTTATCTTACAGGAGAGGAAACTGAGGCCCCCAGAATGTAGTCGTCTTGTATAAGGCCATTAGGCCATGCAGCGCTCAGATCTGCCCAAGAGCGCATGCTCCCCATCACCTGGCCCAAACTGCACTCTCAATTTACAAATATACCGCATGTTATCAGGACCAGAGTAATATTAGGAGAGCTGAAGCCACACAAAACCATCTTCCCTCACCAGGTGCCTCCTTGAGCCTGAAATTCCACTCTTGGTTAATCATTCTTTGGGTACACGTTTATGAGCTGGCCTGCTCCTCCAAAGCCCGTGTCCCCAGCCCTGCAGTCCGAGCTCTGAGAGGGAGGGGGAGTCAGGGTGGATGGCTGCAGTGGCACCTCAAGCTCCCGGAAGCCTTGGGGCCAAGGAAGGATCCACGAGAAAGGCAGGGATGAAGAGCAGAGGGCAGAAGCGGAGGGCCAGCCACTTCTCCGGCTACCTCCGGGGCCAGCCCTGCCTCTGCAGCTTGAGTATCAGGACAGCAGCAATCCCAACATCGCCCTGAGTCAACTTAAAATACAGCAGCATTAAAAGAAATCTCATTCACCATGTAATGGGCTTGATCTTAAAACCGACCTCTGATTTTTTTTAGGCAGCTGCTCTGGAAGAAATTTTCTGGTGATCACAAGAGTCTTAATCCCCATGAATGACCAAAAAATAGGCCCCTAAAAGAGAAACACTTCCTGGCCAACAGAGCAAAATCCCGTCTCTACTAAGTAAAACAGAAAAATTAGCCAGGCATGGTGGCGTGATCCTGTAATCCCAGCTAGGCCGGACCCTGAGGCAGGAGAAACACGTGAACCCTGGAAGCGGAGGTTGCAGTGAGTGGAGATCGAGGCACTGCCCTCCAGCCTGGGCAACAGAGTGAGGAGGATAGGAAGAGAGATTCTGAAATTGTTTCTCATTTTAGGGAAGAGGCACAGCGATAAAAAACATGAGGCCCCATTGAAGCAGAACTTTAAATTCCACCCAAAAACAATCCCAACAAACAGACCCCTTGTTATTTGTTTTGCTCCAAGTAATAGACAAAGCAATTGTTACCCAGGCTCGGCGCTGTGCCGTCGTAGTGTGGGTTCTTGAGCTCACGAGTGGGCTCCGATGGCCTCAGAAACGCAGTTTGTTCTCCCCTTTAAGGTCACTGTCCAGGACAAGGTGAGATAAACAGGATTCCAAGTAAGCCATGTGTGACCCAGAATTGATCACAGGAAGCTCACGGCAGTGAGGCTGCCCAGGTGCCTGCATGTGCAGCAGGGCAGAGCCGCCGCCACTCTGGCCAGGAGGTGTCCCCACCCCGCTCCCTTCTCCACCCCACTCCATAGGCCAGCAGGATTTGAAGGAAGAGGAACAGTGGCAGCGGCACTCCTGGGCTTGGCCTGCACTGCGCTGATGTTTTTAAAGCGTGGGCCGCAACCGCAGAGGTATCTTCAGCCTTAGTCTTTCCCAGCGCCTCCTCATTATCTTAACACCTTCTTTTTCTAATCAACTGTTTAATTACACAAGCCACGGGCTTTCTACGTCAGGGTCTCCCCTACACGCAGGACCGAGGCTCACACAGCACATAAGAAACAGCGTGTTGCCCTGAGAAGTTAGTAAGTCAGCCTGGACTTAGACCTGTCATCAACCGGAGAACAGGAGGGACCCCGTCCACGGCAACACCCGCCTAGAACAGCATCTCTCCCTAAAATGGGATTTCACCCCGCTGCAGCGTTCTGTGCTGTCCCGGTAGAAGTGCTGGCGTCGCTTGGGAGGCCCAATAAAGACGAAGAAGAAACTGCAGTGTAGGTCCCCAAGCCCAAGACCAGCCTGAGAGACCCACCTGCTGGGCTTGTTGTCAAAGGTACTGCAAGGATTTCCAGGCAGGCAGGCGGGCAGGCGACCTGAATGCAGGTACCTTCAATGCCCAGGGGGTGACTGACGGGCAGCAGCCACTCAGGTGTTTGTGTTGAGGCAACTGGACGCGGTCCTGCAGGCCAAGAGGCCTGTGCACAGGGCGAGGACACAGGCTCCATCTGAGGGGCAAGCGGGTTGGCAAGTGGTCAGGTACGGTCAGCAGGTGGGCAGCCAGGGAGAAAGAGACCCGGGCCTCGGGGCACCCCGGTCACCTAGGAACTATTTCCAGCAACGATAGGTTCTGATTCTTTTTTTTTTTTTTTTTTGAGACAGAGTCTCACTGTCACTCAGGCTGGGTGCAGTGGCACGATCTTGGCTGACTGTAACCTCTGCCTCCTGGGTTCAAGCAATTCTCGTGCCTCAGCCTCCTGAGTAACTGGGACTACAGGCCTGTGCCACCGCACCTAGCTAATTTTTGTATTTTTAGGAGAAACGGGGTTTTTGCCACATAGGCCAGGTTCATCTCAAACTCCTGGCCTCAAGTGATCCACCTGCCTCAGCCTCCCAAAGTGCTGGGTTTACAGGTGTGAGCCACTATGTCCAGCCCCTGATTCTTACTGGAAGCAAGGGGGCACAAATGGTATGAAAGTTCTAATTTTTAAACAGCAGAATGTTCACTGTTAGCTTTGTAAATTCCCCCATTGCTTTCACTCTTTGAAAGTTACTATCCTTCCAGAGACTTCCAGAGACTCATGTACTATTCTACTTTCTGCTAATTTTTCTATGAATTTTTAAATGTATTTGACTTTAATTTTCTTTTAGTTCACAGGATAGGATGTGTATCTAAAATTAATTTTTCTCTAATGTGCTATATCTCAAAATCAGCTATGAATCCTCCCCCACTGCTTCGTAAGGCTTTATTGTGTATTCCATTCTGACTCACAATTCAGTCTATCTGCATTAGTTTAACAAACACACGCGGACTCCACACCGTGCGCGGGGTGCTCTTCTGGGTGCTGAAGATGCCACAGTGAACAGCTCGGCTGTCACATCTGCACTTACAGGGCATTCTCGTTGGAAGAGACAAGATACGCAAGGAAATAAACGATCATCTATCACATGGTGATAGACTTCATGAAGAAAAATAAATCAAAGAAGGGTATTCGAGAATTCCAGCCAGGTGGGTGAGGCCCACCCTAAAACCGGGTGGTTACCGAAGGCCTTACCAAGAAGGGGACATTGACAAAGACCCCCGGGGGGACGGGTCCATGAGGAAAACGTTCCAGCCCACAGAAAGCACGTGCAAAGGCCCCAGGAGGGGGCACGTCAGTGCCTTGAAAGAGGCCAGTGCCAAGTGAAGGCGGGGAGTGGCAGGAGGTGACAGGGAAGGTGGCCAGCAGTTTTGGTGGGGACTCCACTGTGAGGACACTGACGGTGACCTTGAGTGAGACGGGATATCCATGTCCTTGGGATGCTGGAACTAACTACGAAGGAAACAGACACTTACCCTCTCACAGCTGTGGAGGCCAAAAGTCCAGAATCAAGGTGTTGGCCAAGCCAGTTCTTCCAGGAGGCTCCGATGTTTTTAAAGCGTGGGCCACAACCGCAGAGGTATCTTCAGCCTCACCCTTTCCCAGCGCCTCCTCATTATCTTAACACCTTCTTTTTCTAATCAGCTATGTAACTACACAAGCCACGGGCTTTCTACGTCAGGATCTCCCTTACACGCGAGACAGAGGCTCATGCAGCACGTAAGAAACAACGCGTTGCCGTTCCTGCCTCGGCAGGGAACCCTGGCTCCTGGCAGCTGCAGCCCCCCTTTGGTGTTCCCTGGCTTGTGGACACGTCACTCCCATCTCTGCTGCCATCTTTACGTGGTCTGGTCTTGTCTGTGTCTCGGTGTCTCTGCCTATCTGTCTCTTATAAGGACACAAGTCATTGGATTTAGGGACCACTCTAACTAAATCTAGGATGTTCTTATACGGAGACCCTTAATCACATCTGAAAAAAACCCTATTTCTGAATAAGGGCACACGCACAGCGATGCTGGTTAGGAGTGGGGCACATTTTCTGGGGAGACACAACTCAACCCCATCCGTGTGGAAAGGGTCTTTGAATGCAACAGGGCCATGATCTGTGTGAAGGGATCGTTCTGGCTGCTGAATGGATAGGGGAAAGAGGGTTCCAGCGGCTGCAGAGAGCCCAGTTAGGAGACTGTCCCGGTTACCCAGGCAAGAGGCGGCAGCTGGTCGAACAAGTCCGTGGTGGTGGAAATAATAGTTTCACGAGATAAATTACGTAAGACATAGAAGGAGTACTTACTCAAAAGGTGATCCTAATCTCTTAGTCACTTAATCACTTAAATTGTTATTTTTTTTACAAGTATCAAACTATTTCACTTCTGTTTCTCTGTTTTTAAACATCTCAGACTTAATCCCCTTCTTACTTTCCTTAGTTGGATTATATAAATCTATTAGTTTGCTTGAGACAATGTTTTGTCTTCTCTTTCATGAATACTGTATATATGTAAGAGTATGAACGGATAGATCGATGTCAATTTATTCAAGTCTTTTATTATCTCATAGTTTTTAACTGTTTTATAGCCAGGACACACGCTTCAGTAGATTTATTGCCAAGGGTTTCTTGTGGAAAAAGGGTTGATATTGTGGACAGGATATATATTTTCATTACAATGACTGGTGCCTGCTCATAATGAACAAGACTATTAATTTTGGTATGCTTATTTTAGCTCTAGTACTTTATTGAATCATTTTATTAAATATTATTATTTCTGCTGATTCTTCTGCACATTCTGGTTTTCCATTATATTAAGCACAAATAATTATCTTTTCTCTCTTCCCATTTATTTTTTATGTCTCATTGCATTAACTAGAGCTTTTAGGACACTATTAAGGAATCATTCTTGTTCCAATTTTTAAACAGAATTTCCTTCATCTATCCATTAAGCATAAAATGCACTCTTATTTTCCACAATTTTTATCATGGTAAAGAAAAGGTAGACTCTCTTCCTAATATTTTAATGTTTTTGTAACTGTATTGTGTTATCAGTTGTCTTTTAGATGTGTCATTCATTTTAATCATTAACATCGTGTATCTTAGTAGTGTGTGCTCTCATGTTGGATGTCTTGCATTGTGGAATATACCTTCCGGAGCGCTCCTTTAGATGGGCTTAAAGCAAGATTTCAGGATGTTAGTTTGTGCATTTGTTTTTCTTTTTATGATTAGGGATTTGCTTGATGTGGGTGACATCCTCCTTAAAAATCAATATTCTCATAATATTCATGAGAACTATGGCACCTTGGAAGAGGGTCTTGGAGAACTGGCTACTAACAAGTTGCATTGACACTTCCGGAAAAAGCACTAGCTTTCCTTGTCAGTATCATTATGATTAAAATGTCCTTATGAAATGCCTCTAATAATCACTAATGCTTTGGTGTGGTTCAGAATAGTTCTCGTCCCCTAGGAACTAATAACACCAACTTGTAGATTGCATCGGATTTTGCAGTTCCTAAATTGTCTCCACAACGATGTGGTCATGGGCAGCATTATTAGGCCCATTTTTACACAAGAGGAATCTGATACTGACATGAATAGAAACTTACATGAGGTCATCTAAGCAACCAAGGACAGGCAGAGGCAGGACTTAAACTCAGGAGTCCTGATCCCAACCCAGTGCTCCTTCAATATGGCACACTCACTCAACACCCAGCAACTAACAACATTCAGCAAAAGCATGAGAAGACATTGTCTTCTAAGCTGAGGCTGGATAATAATTGCTATGGGAGAGACTGGAAAGGATTCTTCTGGAGCCCCATGCACCCCAGTGCTGCTTCCCATCCATTATCTGCATTTGCCATGAATAACCCCTCTGCTCCTTTAAACTTCAGGCCAGTGAGTGGCATCATCCTGTGCCCTCCTGACTGGTGCCACCTGCTGACCTCTTCAGCCACGGAACCATACTCATTCTGGCATCTGTCCCAGAAGCCTCCTCTCCATCTTCCGTTTCTCATCATCCAAGGTGACCTGGTGTCCTTATGGAAGACAACTCTGAATTCTTCCTTGACCTCTTCAGCTCTACTGGTCACGTTGGCATCGCTTCAGCCACCCAGACCCACGGCCTCACTTTGAACCTCAGAAGGACCTCACCCCAGAATATTCAGCTTCGACATCCTTCTCTCTGACCATAATTTCTTAGCCTTCATCTCTCTAAAATTCGCCTTCCCCGCTGTTCCCTCACCCGGGTCTTTCCTTGTTGCCCCCATCTGTGGGCCCTTTTCTTGCCTCAGTTTCTCCCCTTTCCAGGCTGGGTCACAAGGTTGATCACCAGGACTGAAGGAGACCTCCCGCCTGCCCCCCACCACCCCGGAAGCTGAGAGATGAGGGGCGGGCAGTGGAGCTGATGGAGGAAGGAGAACAGGATTCTCTGAGGAGCTGCTTCAGGCTGAGGTCCCATCCTCTGAGGACGCACTGGTTGGAAGAGGGTGTGCCTGTGTGTCCCTGCTGTCCTGAAGAGGGTGCCCCAGGGCACATGAGGGCCATCCTGCCCCTCCAAGCCCCAGCCCCTGGCTTATCCATGGTGCCTCTAGATCTCACTCCAGCTCTCATCTTCCTTCCCTTCCTGGGGTTTTCCCTGCCAGCATCATCCAGTCCCTAAGCCTGACCATGGCACTCTGCTCACTGCCATCTGGGCCACCAGCCAGCGCCTCAGCGGACCCTTCAGCGATCCGTGAGGTGGGCTCTGCCTTGGTCTCTCCTGGTCTGATGCCAGCCCGGCCACTTCATTTCCTGCTGGGGAGCTCTCTTTAGCTCCCACGTTGGTCCAAATTGGTCTAGTCTCTTCTAGGCTTCAGAGCCGGTACACAAAGAACAAAGGCCAGTTAGTCTCCAACTCTGCAATTATTCAAAGTTCAGGCTTTAAAACGCAGAGATTTTTCTGCTTCATCTACCCACAGCTCAGCAACTGTATTTCTACACCTATTGTTATTCTATTTCTGTTCCTAATTGCTATTGTAGAAAACCGTGCCTAGCTGAAGCTTCGGGAGTTGCCAATCTGTGGGCTCCCTTCAAATGTAAATGTGTTATGCAAATGTCTTCTGCGGCTGGGAGCGGGATCCTGTGGTCTTCCCTGGGTAGAGACGGGGGAGAATACTGCTGGGATGGCTGGGAAACAGAAGACAATCCGCTGCCCTCGTTATTTAAACGTTCACTGTTCTGAGATGGTTTCCTGTCTCCAACTTCCTCTCCCACTCTAGCAGCTGAATTTAAAATACTTGCTACAGAACCCTGCTTCTTCCGGGCAGGGAACACTGCCACTTAACCCTTCCATGCTGGTTCCCTGTGGGGGCACAGCGTGTGGGCCAGCTGCACCTCTCCCAGGGTCTCAGGTCCATGTCGGTAAAGTAGATGCTATTAGAATCTAGGAACCTTTTTAAAAAAAAAAAATATGGAAGACCACCCATCTAAATAATGCATTGAAACGGATCAGTTGTCTTCATTCGCAAAACCTTAAGAGTGTCAGTGCTGGTGGAGACCTTACCATTCCAAGCAGAGTTTGAATCCTTCCAAAAGCGGCCACTAAGTCAATACAAATATTGTTTTCCAGGAGTTGTTGGTCCCTTCAGGAGAGCTCCTTCACTCCCCCATCTGCCTTCCCGGCTCCCCCCTCCCCTGTTCCTGAGCCCAGACCTGCCCTCCGCCGACGCTGCCCTCAGCTCAGCTGCCCATCATCACTCCACGCAGGCGCTGGATTTTCTTTTCTCTTTATTTAATTGTACTTTAAGTGCTGGGATACATGTGCAGAGGATATAGGTTTGCTACATAGCTACACATGTGCCATGGTGGTTTGCTGCAGCCATCAACCTGTTATCAGGACTCTAAACCCCACATGCATTAGGTATTTGTCCTAAGGCTCTCCCTCTCCTTGCCGCCCTCCCCAGGTGCTGGATTTTCACTGTCCTGAGATTTTCATTCTCCCTCAAGCCCTCCTCACCAACCTCCCATTATCCGCAGCAACAATTTGGTCCAAAGAAAGTTCTCAGCTTCTGAATGAACCAGCCCTCAAATCCATGAGCTCCTTGACTCAGTGCTTGCATTGTGCTGAGCCAGGCACTCACAGGACACTCTACCCTGCTGGCTGGGGCCCCACATCTGTGGGTCTGACAAAATGCAGATCTGAAATATTTGGCAGGGAGCAAGCCTGTACGGAACATATGTAGAATATTTTTCTTATCATTGTTCCCTCAACAATAAAGTATAACAACTATTTACGTAGCATTACATTGTGTTAGGTGTGATAAGAAATATTGAGGTGACTTACAGAATACCAAAGGTTTTGCATGGATTATACGCAAATACTGCACAATTTAGTATCAGGGACCTGAGGGAATCACCTGGATTCCCGGAACCAATCCCCCAGGAATACAGTGGGAAAACTGTATGAATTTATTGACCTCCTTTGTGTTTATCAGTAGCTTCTGTGTTCCACAATTTATATTGCTATTTCCAAAATGTGGGGTGAAAAGTTAACCACAAATGTACAGAAATGTATTCTGTGCATTCTAAAACAAATTCTAGACTATATGAAAGGAGAGGGCAAAGCAGAAAATGCTTGTAAAACGGCGCTGGCCCATGACCTTTAGCTGTCTTTCGTTTTTTACACTGTCACGTCAACTCAGTATTCTCGCAGCTCTGCTGTACATTCTGAGTTCCGGAGAAAGAAAGGGGTGCTAACTCTTTGCCGGAGTATCATTTATGTTCTAAAGCGCTCAAAGTACTTTCAAGTGCAATCAGCTTATTTAAGAGGCAGAGACGATACTGTTCTCTGCCTACCTCCTAGGGTCACTGGGAGGATCACGGGGGTAGGGAATAAATATTTGTGTTTTGACGCAGCAGAAAGAAAATCTTCGTGTAAATTCAGGTGGCTTTATAATGATCCAGCAAGATTGGAATATCTGATCAAAGCGAATCACTCTGAACCGCTCAGTTACAACATGATCTCCTTTTTTTTCTCAGATCTAAGAATATGTCACAAATTGACATGTGTTTGTGAGAATGATTTATGGTCAACTCGATGCTCAGACGTGGCCACAGGCATTCCGTATTCCTTCCCCTTTACTTAATTTCATTATAGACTTGCCCCATAGTGCCGATTTCTGTAGCAGTCTCTGAGTTCATCACATTTTTATCAGGAAACTGATGGATCACTGGCTTGCACAAAATATAAATTAGGCCGGGGCAGTGGCTCACACCTGTAATCCCAGCACTTTGGGAGGATGAGGCAGGAGGATCACTTGAGCTCAGGAGTTTGCGACTAGCCTGGGCAACCTAGTGAGACCCCATCCCAACTAAAACTTAAAAAAAAATTGGCCACATGTGGTGACACACACCCAAGGAGTCCCAGCTGCTCGGGAGGCTGAGGCGGGAGATCTCATGAGCTCTCCAGCTTGGGCAACTGAACAAGACTCTCCCTCAAAAATAACAGTAATATATGCATGTGTCTGCAATTGTGAAAAACAAATAAATTTACATACTAGATTTAAGTCCCCGAGTTTTAACTGGATAACTGGGGCAGGTATTTTACTGCCCTGGGCCCCATGAGGCCTTTCAAACCCACGACTTGCATAGTCATGCCAAGGCCTCAGAACCCTTCCCTTCCTATCCCGAGCGCCCAGAAAAAATTCTGCAACTGTCTGCGAGCCAGCCGGACTTGAACAGGCTAACTGACCTCACTACTCAGGAAAGAAACACTAGCCTGCTCACAAGAGCTTCCCTCATAGACTTGGTGCAGAGGTCTAGGGGTCACGTGGCGGCCGCAGCCTCCATGTGTCTGTCCCCTGAGCTGGCACGTACAGAACACCCTGTGCACCAGGGACCAGACCCTGCTCTGGAGAAAGCTACAGTGAAAGGTCACGTCTATGCAGAAATATGTGACTATTGAACACCCTCCTCTTCTCGATCACAAGAGCTCTTTATCGTTCCTTCTCTGTAGGCAAAAACTGTGGGAAACTCTCACATGAGGCAGAATTTTTTTCTGACAACAGCTGGAACTAAAGACCCACAGTCAGGTTAAAAATCACACTTTCACCGAAACAGTTTATGAAAAGCCTATTACCTAGCAATTGTATATTTGAAGGCAATCATGTTAATGTTATTAGTACATGATGAATGGCACTAATATGATTGCTGTTTTGTGTGGTATAACAGGAAATTAATTTAAATGGATTTACATATTTTTTAGATAAAGGGCACTGCTAACATGGATAAATAAGAAGGCTGATGTTACTTAAAAAAAACTTTTTTTGAGTACTGAGAGAGCCAGGTTGTGACTTCATTTGTAATAGTAACACACCAATATTGTGCTTTTTTGTTGACGTGAATATTCTGCAATTTCCAAAGTGTTTTTCTTGTTTAATGCAGCAATCTGAGTTAATTTCCCAGCCTCTGCCAATGTGCCTTTAGCCCATTTTATACTTGAGGGAGTTGAGAGTCAAGGGAAGGAAACTCACCCCCATTTAGAACCAGAATCCAAACAGTACAATATGCAAACTCAAATTGCCGAGAACTCAGCTCCTACACTTACATCATCGGGGAATGTAGCTTTTCACATCAAATCACTCAGAGTCGTAATTAAAGAAGGCCAGGCCTCTGGAAGCTCTCCTTCCTAGGATTTTGATGAAAGGAAATGCTCGTTTCTGCACTGGGCAAGGCTAATTTCCATCTCACAGTATGCTTTCTGCATCTCCCGCTTATCCAGAGGAGACGCCACCAGCCTCCCGAGCTCAGAGCTCAGTCGTCCCTCCCAATCACTCCGAATTCACTGTGCATGCTCTATGCACTGCTGGGCTATTCACACTGCTGCTGGAGACCAAGCGTGAACACAGAGCAAGCTAGCAGCAGGAGACACTGTGCGCACTCAGCCCCTGCAAACATTAGGTGCCAACTGACATCGCTTAAGGGTGACAGAGCGGTCACAGGTGTGGTTGAGAAAAGCTGCCCAGAAACAGAACTGCGCTGGGCCTAGACAGAGATTCCTGACAAGGAGTCCCGGGCAGCTGAGGTCAGGGGGCTGTGGGTGCAAAGGCAGAGGGCAACTTGCAGGGCATGTCCACGGTGAGGGCAGAGCTTCGGCTACTTGGAAATTAGGGGGTGAAAGTGAGTTGGGAACAAACTGCAGATACCCTCTAGGCTTGGGCCGGGAGGGAGGGGGGTGCTGCCAACTTTTAAACACCTGAAATTGACAAGGGAGAAGCTGCCTCGGGCAAAACCGACCTGGCAACTGTGCAGAAAACTGAGTTGAGAAACCAGTCTTTTGCAAGTCCCTAGGCCTGGGGTGATAAAGGCCTGAACTACCTAGGAGGGATGGCCTCTGCCCCAAGCCAAGTGACATTATCAAATCCGATGAACTAATAAGCTCGGAATCATAATTTTATGGTGATAGATCCCAGCGATGGATGATTTGCTTTTAAACTGAAAGTGCTTTGAGAACCGACACTCTATCTCGTCTATTTTCAGCTTGTAGTCAAGAGCCAGCTTCCACTCTTGCTGAATGAATAAACACATGCATGAACGAATGAATGCAGGTGTGTGTGAATGGGTGAAATCTAAACATATTTTGTGGTAGATCATTTCCTGACTAATGATAGGGATTCTGACCCTGATAGGCTTACAGGAAGCTGCTCGTCAGTCTGGCCTGGCCTGGGTGGCTCCATCACCTGTACACAGGCCCCCTTTGGTCCTCGTCCTTTTCCCTGGATGAGGGAGGCCTGCAGGCTGACAGTCACAGGTGTTCCTCCTGGGCCTGTCAGAAGGGCATGCTTCAGGACCCTGGGTATTTGTTTTAATAGAAGAAATGTGGGTAAATACAGCCTCCAAGCGCAGAGTGAGGTGAGCATAATATTCTTTCCTACCTTCGGTGATTATTGTGAGGATTGAATGAGTTAATATATATGCATAGAGTAGTAGCTGATGTATAATAAACATACAGTGTTAGCTGTTGTTATTATTATTTGTTACTATTAAACAAATTGCCCCATCTATTACATTCTTAATATTTCCATTCTAGAAATAAGCTAAATAAGAACAACTCCTTCATTTCTTCCAGCAGCATCAACTTCTCTACTTTCCTTTAAAACCGCAGTTAATTTCTAAGTAGCTAGTTGACATGTTGATGATTGAGGTTAAATATTACATCAGAATGTTATTTTAGAGATTAAAGAAAAAGAACACCTAAACTGTTATATTTAGCATTTACCATAATTCCTAATCAAAAATTACTATAATATTTTGACTACCATACATTTCACTTCTGCAAATAATTTGAGCCATAAATTTAAATGGATATTGGTGCATCTCCAACTATTTAGCATTAAATTCACTCTGTTATCACTTTCCAATTATCTGCTCATGAGACAAATAGTAATGGACCAATTTCTAAAAAGTCGTTGGTTTTTAATTGAATTAGTTGTTGTGTTTGATTGAAATATGCTGAAGCCATTATAAAAAGAAATTCTTATCGCTCATTGGTGCATTTTTCTACCTATGCTGTCAAAATGGCTAGAAACATCAGGTACAAACCTTGCGAATGGGAAGGGTAAATGTCCATTCTAGTCTTTCAGAGCAGATAAAAATACTATAAAATCAGAAACTGGGTCTGGACTTTAAAGACTATAGGTAAATAATACTGGTAAATAGGAGATCTTGTAAAGAGGAAATGGACTGTGGCTTAGGAATTTAATGAAATAGAGGAAAGGGGTAATGTTGAGCCCATTTAGAATTTACTCACTTGCTGTTCAGCCAAAGGACTTAGATTAAATTATTAGTTTTCTGTGAATCTGAATTTCCTAGTCTTTATTGTCAGGACAGGGATGAAACTTTGGGGAAATGGTGGAACAGATGTATGGGAGAAGCCAAACAGGGCCAGGATCTTGGGTCTAAGAGCTTTCTGTAAACTCTGTAGTCTCACGTGCTTAGCTAACCTCCTTCTCCTGATTTTTTTGTGGACATTTATTGATTATTTACTCTGTACAAGACAAAATTCTGTGAATTTTGCATGTATTACCTCTCAATCTTCAGAACAGCCCACAGATTAACTGCTTATGTGACCCTCATCTCACAGATGAGGGAACTGAAAGCTCAGAGAAGTGAATGTTTTGCCCAGAGCCGAAGGGCCCGGCTGGGGCTGGTGTATCAGCCGTGAGATGTCAGGCTCCTGCTCTAGACCATGGCATACCCGACCTCTTCTGGCAGCCACAAGATTTGGGGAAATTTCCCTCTTCCCGGCCAATGCCAGTTGTATGAGCACGTTCTTCCGTCCTGCCCAAATTTATAGTGGGCCCCTCATTAAATGGCCTTGCTTCAACATGGAACATGTCTGTCACACAGGAAGCTGCATGCCCAGAACCTGGCCAGAGAACCAGGGGCCAGGGGCATGAAAGCAGAAAGGCAGAGGGCACTGAAGACCCCAGGCACTTGATGCCGAGGCGGTACTCTGGGTGAGTCATTGTAGGGGAAAGTGCACCATGTAAACTAAACTATACTGAAGCTTTCGCGCTAGCAGATGGGGTATGCCCTCGCTGGTGCTGGCAGAACTCTTCAAGCCTGGGATCACAAATGACCCCACATTCTTCCATGGGCCCCAGGCTTCACCGTCAGCACAGTCCCATCACAGTGAGGAGTCTCAGCCTCTTCCTAACTGCATGATTTTGTCTTGGCTCATTCATTTACCAAGAAATTGTTGAATGCCTACTAAGTGCCAACTATTCAGCAGTTTGATCAAGAAATGAGCCAACATATGAGAACGGAAAGCATCCTGCTTCTAAGTCCTAATTTTCTGAAGTATTTTTAAGATCAATCATATCCAATGGAGCCATAACATTTCACACCAATTCTACAAAAAGCTACATTCAATTAATGAAAAGCCTAGGTCATCAAACATTTGAAAGGTACCATTTGTTCCTTTGAAGTAGCTACTATAAAACAAATGTTGTTAATGAGACATTACAGAGGACCTGCCCCAAAGGTTAGACTAAAAAGTATTTTTGCATACCAATTCTACGTGTATGTGCAGATCTTCAAACCTATTCTAAGGTGTCATAAAATGGTTTATTCTTAGAACACATCATATAAATCCCCTGTCACATTTAAATGATTTACTCTGTGAGTAAAGGCTTACTAAGCAAGGAAACTTACATAGAGACCCTAATAAATTATTAATTTCAAATAAATGTAGTCTTTCTCTCCCAGTGGCTCACTTTCTGATATTTCTCAAGCTTCTCAGCACGGCCAGGTCTGAGGTGTAAAACAAAGTAACGCCCAAATGAGTTACTTTTATTCCTGAGTTACTTTTGATTCTGAGAAGAATTTATAACAGATAAGATGTTGATATTTTCAATATGTGGCTTTAGAAAATGTTAAAGTAATTTTAAAAGAAAATAAACTTAGCTGACTTTCATAAAAATTCAGCACATTAATTTAAATGAATAAAATTTAACAGAAAAGCAAAAGTATGCAATAGATACTTTGAAAGTATTGAAATATAACAGGATATAAGCTTCCAAACAACTTACAGTTTAAAATCTCAAAAATAAAAATCTTTCACTGATGTGATATAATTTATTACTTCACATTTCTGACACCATAGTAGGAATATTTGCTTTTTTTCTTTCACAAAAAAAGCACTAAATGGTCAGTTTGCTGTTTATAATTTTTCTGACGGCCAAATGCTTACTTTTCTCCAATTGTTTTATGATTCTATCAGCTATAACCTCATATTTGCCAATTTCATTCTAAATCTTTCCTGGTCATGGTTCTGCCTGCTCTTATGTAATATTTATGTGTGTTTTATTTTTATCCATGCCTCCCTGAAAAGCAGGAAATTAGATTTGGACCGCTGTCATGTTTTTCTTGCTTTGAGTGGCTCCCTGGAGCTTTCTTCTTGCTCCTGTGTTTCTCTTTACCACGGACCCTAACGTGCCCGGGGCGCACACACCAAAATGTGCTTCCGACTTCTTCCTAAGTTTGCCATTAGCAGTTTTTCAAACCACACACAACTTTCTATAACAGCCTTCTCCTCTCTCAAATGAATTAAAATATTTGCTGGTACAATCGCAATCCTAGCAACAGCCAATTGGAAATGTCGGTTTTTAAAAGATCCTGTTGAGAATATCAACCCAAACCCTGTAACTCCAAGAAAACTTAGTAAGACATTGTACATCTCTGGGAAAGAAACCATCTGAGAAAGATACAAAGGACTGGGACAAATAGAGACACACATCCTCCTAGCTGGAAGGACTCACGTTGTTGGTTTTGTCCATCCAGCATCTGGTAACACGTGCTTAGTTTCTCTTTACAGTACTGGTGGGGTGGCCTGCCAAGGAGCCCTTCCCATCCCCTGCCAAGGGGTGAGCATTTGACCCAGCTTAGGCCGACTGGGCTCTGCCTAGGGACCTGAAGTTTGACTGAGGGTCAAAGGGCTGAAAATGTTTGGAAACAATTCTTCTGGGTGATGGGTACTGTAAGAGCCCCTGCTTCAAACCACCTGTGTCCCTGGAGCTTCCCAAATTCTGCCTCTTTCTGAGACCCAGTTCTTCACATTTTTTCTTTGATTCTGCTTGCTATCTCCTACCTTTCCAATAGGTTTTCTTTCTGTTCCAGTTATCTGAAGTAAGTTTCCACTTCTTGTGAGCAAAAAACTCAGTGGTTATAATTCAGTATAGTAAACATGTGCCACCCACCAAGTCAAGGAGCCAATGGGAGGCTTTTATGGATCTTTAAAAAGTAATTCAAATATGTGTATGAAAGAAAAAATGTGTGAGAAAACCACTGAGAAGGGAAAGAAAGAGAGAAGACAGAGAGAAAGAAAGGAAAGAAAGAAGGGGAGGGAGAGGGAGGGGAGAGGAGGGAGAGGGTCGGACGGGGAGAGAAGGAAATGGGCATTTGCTCCACCAGATATTAAGATAAATTTAAAACAACAACTTAAAAACGTGTGGCCCCAACAGTAGCATAGACATATCAGCATAATAAAAATATATCTAATAATAGTTTTAAGTATGTAATATTTTATAAAGTGAGCATTCCAATTCAGTGGGAAAATAAAAGGACCTCATAGGAGGTCTAGGTCAGCAGGCTAACTCCCTGGGGAAAAACATTTTTTTAATTATTAGGACTTGTCTCACATCACCAAAACTGAAAAATACATATGGCTTACTTAGCAAATTAAATGTAAAACATAAAATGAATTTTTTTTTCAATTTTAGAGACAAGGTCTCATTTTGTTGCCAGGCTGCAATGCAGTGATGCAATCATAGCTCACTGCTGTCTCAAACTCCTGGGATCGAGGGATCCTCCCATCTCAGTCTCCCAAGTAGCTGGGACTGCAGGTACATGCTACCATGCCCGACTAATTTTTTTTATTTCTTGTGTAAAGGGATCTCACTGTATTGCCCAGGCTGGTCTCAAACTCCTGGGCTCAAGCCGTCCTCCCTCCTTGCCTCCCAAAGTACAGGGATTATAGGCCTGAGCCACCACACTCAGCCTGAAACCATTTTTTTAAAGCTCAAATATAATATGGGCAAATATAACCTAAAGAAAGAAACCACAAAGGAAAAGACAGATTTGATTACATAAAAATGAAGATTCTGATAACATCACCACAAATAAAAATAAAACACAAATGATATGAGAGTGACCATTTCCCTAAATCTTCTCCAAGAGAAAATGGTAGCAAACTTCTAAATTGGGTTGTATATTAGTCAAGGTTCCCTAGAGGGACAGAACTAATAGGATAGAAGTATATATAAAGGGGATTTTATTAAGGCATATTGACTGACATGATCACAAGGTGAGGTCCCACAACAGGCCGTCTGCAAGCTGAGGAGCAAGGGAGCCAGTCTGAGTCCCGAAACCTCAAAAGTAGGGAAGCCGACAGTCTGTGGTTGAAGGTCCTCCAAGAGACCCAAAGCTGAAGAACCTGGAGTCTGATGTTCAAAGGCAGGAAGCTTCCAGCACGGGAGGCCAGAGATTCTGGCAGTCTAGTCTTTTCATGTTCTACTGCCTGCTTTTATTCTGGCTGTGCTGGCAGCTGCTTAGATGCTGCCCACCCAGAGTGAGGGCGGGTCTGCCTCTCCTGGTCCACTGACTCAAATGGTAATCTCCTTTGGCAACACCCTAACAGACACACCCAGGAAAAACACTTTGCATCCTTCAATCCAATCAAGTTGACACTCAGTATTAACCATCCCAGGTTTGAATGAATCTTTTGTTTTCCATTGCTTCTGGAAATTGAGCCACAGTTTGATGGGCCTTCCCCATTCACGTGTATAAAGGGATTTCCCTAGATCTTCTGTGATTTGACTTCTATATTTAAATTCATTTGGAATTATCCTAATGTAAGGTGTCAGGTATGAATCCAAATCACAACATTAGGTGTCCCAGCATCACTTGTTAAATATAAATAGTTCATGTTTTACCTGTTGGTTTGAGATGATGCATGTGTATAAATTAAATTCCTGTATGTCTGTTCACCTACATATTTTAATACCTGAGTTCTTATCCACTCTACACATCAATTGCTGGGCTTTTAAAGAATGTTCCTGGCAAATGTTGCTTGTGTATTTTCACATATAAAATTTGGAACCAATATCTAATTACAATTTAAAACCTGGCATTTCTACTGGAATCTCTTTAAATTTAAAAATTAACTGAAGTACTTTGGGAGGCCGAGGCGGGTGGATCACGAGGTCAAGAGATCGAGACCATCCTGGTCAACATGGTGAAACCCCGTCTCTACTAAAAATACAAAAAATTAGCTGGGCCGGGTGGCGCGTGCCTGTAATCCCAGCTACTCGGGAGGCTGAGGCAGGAGAATTGCCTGAACCCAGGAGGCGGAGGTTGCGGTGAGCCGAGGTCGCGCCATTGCACTCCAGCCTGGGTAACAAGAGCGAAACTCCATCTCAAAAAAAAAAAAAAATTAACTGAAGTAGAAGTGACATCTTTATAAAGCTCAGTTTCCCGATTCTAGAACATGATATGACTTTCCACTTGCTCCTGCCATACAAGCCTTCAGCTGTGTTTTAAAGTTTTCTTTCTGCTCTAAAGTTTTCTCACTCTGTCTCAAAAAAAAAAGAAAGAAACGTTTTCTTCATAGAAAACTATTGAAGTCTGTGTATTAATTTTCAGTCCTACTACCTTACTGAATTTGTTTGCTAATTCAGTTAATTCTCAGGGTTTCCAGGTGTAAATTCTAGAAAATTTACATCCTCCTAAATGTGATTATATTGCCTTCTCCTCACCAATGTTTTTTACCACAAATTTCTTTTTCTTGGAATAGCATTGACAGTTTCCTGTGCTAATAGCATTGTGTAATTCTTGTAATAGCATTGACTATTTTCTATAGTATAATGTTAAGTAACAGTGAAGATCATGGTGAGAGTGGATCTTTCTTGAGCATAGTTATGGTATATCTCCACTAAGCAGGCTTCTGGCTTTTGGACAGAGGTAGATGTATTTTAACTTATAAAGGCAGTATTCCACTCTTTGTATTTTGTTTTTATCAATGTTGGTTGCTAAATATTGTCCAGTACTTTATCAACATCCACAGAAATGATCATAATATTTTTACTTATATTTTAATATGATAAAATTTATTAATAGAATTCATAATAATGAATTCTTACATTTCTGAAACAAACATTTGGTAACGATGCATCATTCTTTCAATACGCAGCTGGATTTATTTTGCTAATATTCTGTTTAAGAATTTCATAAGTCATATTGGTCTATTTGTTCTCTAAAATTTTTGCCTTTCGGTATCTATGTTATACTTCTTCCAGAGAAAAAAATCATAAGCTTTTTTATTTTTTTTTTAATTTTTACCCTAAGCTCTGGAAAAAGTACTGAATTTGTGGTATTCCCATTTCTGGACCTAGTGACTTTTTCTTTTTGATTGGACAAGAATAGCTTGTTGATAACCTTTCTCCCATAGAAATAAGACTTTTTAGATTTTCTGCTGCCTCAGGGGTCAGTTTTGATTAATTACATTTGTGTAAAAATTTTTTCAATTTATCCAAATTTCAGATGTATTTGCACAGAGTTAAACAAACTCATGTCCTGTGTTTCTTTTAATTCTCTTCATTTTCTGTTACTTTCTTCCCTGCCTTGATATTTCCTGTTTGCATATTCTCCATTTTTTCTTGATTAAATTAGATGCTGGCTCTTATATTTCAGCATGTTTTTGTCTTTTAAAAGCCATATTTTGAACTTATTTTGTAGTCCTGCTATTTGAGATTTCTAATTAATTTCAGCTTTTAAAATTTATTATGATTTAATTCCATTTATTTTGTTGCTTCTTGCCTAACCTTTTGATTTAAATTCTTGTTAAATTCTTTATTGTTAATTAAATTAAAATTTGAAGTATTGCATTTGTCTGTGAGCATATCAGTATCTTTATTATGTTGTTTTCTATTCATTCTCTAATTTGGGACTGTATTTCCTCTTTGATCTAAAAGTTGTTTAAATAAAATCAAGTTACTTGGTATTTACCATTGCTTCTGTTAAATAGACTTGTTTTCTCTCTCTCTCTCTCTCTCTCTCTCTCTCTCTCTCTCTCTCTTTTTTCCCCCCGAGACAGAGTCTCTGTTGCCCAGGCTGGAATGCAGTGGCATGACCTCAGCTCACTGCAATCTCCACCTCCCAAGTTCAAGCAATTCTCCTGCCTCAGCCTCCTGAGTAGCTGAGATTAAAGGCATGCACCACCACACCCAGCTAGTTTATGGGTTTGTTATTATTATTTTTACAAGAGATGGGGTTTCACCATGTTGGTCAGACTGGTCTCAAACTCCTGACCCCAAATGATCTGCCTGCCTCAGCCTCCCAAAATGCTAGGATTTACAAGCATGCACCCCCATGCCTGGCCCTCATTTTTCTATTCTTTGATATATCTGCTTAAAATAATGTTCTTTAACACCCAACTATTGCAAATGAGGCAGCAGAAAAGTAACTCTCCCTTCCGTCTTCCTTCTCCCTTCCTCCTCTTACGTTTTTGGTAGCGGCATCATTTCCACATTACCAAAGCCTTTCATATGTATCCTTGGTTTTGCCACCGCAGTCTCACATCGTTTTAGTCTTAGTTCTTCAGCAACGGTACTCAACACACAGCACTGATTATTTTGTCATCACTAGGTTGCCTGAGTATTGTCCTCTAGTCATTTTGTCATAAAGGAGAGAATTGATATTTCCCAAATGTCACACTTTTTTCAAAACTGTTTGCCTTTAGACTTTTTATTTGAAGAACAGTCTTACTGGATCTAAAACTTCTGACATATTTTATTTCCTTTGGTTTGTATAGATATTTCTCTTCTGTCCTATGACCTAGAAGGTAGCTGTGGAGACTTCTGAGACCAACATAAGTTTTCTCCCTTTTAAGTGACTTGGTCTTTTTTTCTGGCTGCTCAATTTAAAATTTAGTAACATAGGATATGGCTTTGTGAGATTAATATAAAGGATCAGATTTGCCAACCAGGCTCTCAAGAAGCAGACCTGCCTTCTTATTAATAATTCAAAGGACATAGTAACTGCAAGAGACGAAAAGCATTAAGTCAAAGTGTCAGTGCCACTCCCCAAGTCCTTTCCGGCCACATTGGGACACACTCTGTTCCCAGCTGAGCAACTGAGGTCTCCAGGTGATGTACATAGAGTATTACTTTATTATTTTTTTTTCTTTTTTCTTTAGAGACAGAGTCTCATTCTGTCACCCAGGCTGGAGCACAGTGGTGTGATCTTAGCTCACTGCAACCTTGACCTCCCAGGCTCAAATTATCCTCCCACCTCAGCCTCCCATGTAGCTGGGACTACAGGTGAGCCACCACACCTGGCTAATTTTTGCATTTTGTCATAGAGATAGAGGCTCATCATGTTGGCCAGGCCGGTCTTGAACTCCTAGGCTCAAGTGATCTTCCCACCTTGGCCTCCAAAGTGCTGGAATTACAGGCGTGAGCCACTGAGCCTGGCCTTAAAGAAGGGCTTTACTTTCAATCATGAAACAGCACAAAGTATATAGTCCACTAATTGGCATTTTATTCATTGTTTCCCCTAGGTTCAATGTGGCCATTTCCCTTTTCCTTCCCTTCCCCGCAGACATCCTCAGGGTGGAGAGGATGGGGTGCAGACCAGCTTGTAACCCTTCATTCCTACCTGGTGTTGATCATCCTAGGTCAGTTTTCCTTGACACAGGCTGTGCTCCTCCAGTATATAGCTCTCTGTGGTCACAATGTTTGTGTGTCTTCCAGATGCATATGTTGAAATCTAATGTCCAATGGCAAGTATTAAGAAGTGAGGCCTTTGGGAGGTGATTAGACCACGAGGGAATGGGATTAATACCCTTAGAAAAGAAGCTTGAGGGAGCCGTTTCTGACCTTTCACCATATGAGGATACATAGAAGCAGCTATCTATGAGGAACAGGCCCTCACTCTGCTGGTGCCTTGATCTTGGACTTCCCAGCCTTCAGAACTGTGAGCAATAAATTTCTGTTTTTTACAAATTACCTAGTCTAAGATATTTGCTTATAGCATGTCTAACTGACTAAACAGTAGGTTCAAGTCTTCAGTTACTTCAAGAATAATTTATTTAATGAAATATTTTCATGTTTGTTCTGTTTCAGTGTATTCACTCTCCTCAGGAACTCCAAGTATGCATATTTCCAAAATCTCTATGCCTGTCTTCACTATTTCTCACTTTAGTCATTGTAGTTAATGTTTTTTAATTTTTTTTATTTCAATAGGTGTTGGGGCAACAGGTGGTATTTGGTTATATGAATAAGTTCTTTAGGGGTGATTTCTGAGATTTCGGTACACCTGTCACCTGCGCCATGTGCACCATACCTGGTGTATAATCTCATATTCCTTGCCACCCCACACCCTTTCCCCTGAGTCCCCAAAGTCCAAAGTATCTTATATATCAAAGACATAAGTCTCTGAGTCCTCCTAGCCTAGCTCCCACATATGACTGAGAACATAACATTTAGTTTTTTATTCCTGAGTTACTTCACTTAGAATAATAGTCTCCAATTCCATCCAAGTTGCTGTGAATGCCATTATTTCGTTCCTTTTTATTGCTGAATGGTATTCCATGGTATATGTATATATATATCACATTTTCTTTATCCACCAGTTGATTGATGGACATTTGGGCTGGTTAGGGGTTTTTGAATTTGCAAATTGTGCTGCTATAAACATGCCTGTGCAAGTATCTTTTTCATGTCATTACTTTTTTTCCTTTGAGTAGATACCTAGTAGTGGGATTGCTGAATCAAACGTAGATCTACTTTTAGTTATTTAAGGAATCTCCACACTGTTTTCCATAGTGGTTGTACTAGTTTACATTCCCACCAACAATGTAAAAGTGTTCCCTTTTCACTGCATGCATACCAACGTCTATTTTTTTTTTAATTTTATGATCATGGCCATTCTTGCAGGAATGAGGTGGTATTGCATTGTGGTTTTGATTTTTATTTCCCTGATCATTAGTGATGTGGAGCATTCTTCCACATGCTTGTTGGCCGTTTTCATGTCTTCTTTCGGGAATTGTCTATTCATATCCTTAGCCCACTTTTTGATGGGATTGTTTGTTTGTTTGTTTGTTGCTGATCTGTTTGAGTTCCTTGTAGATTCTGGATACTAGTCGTTTGTCAGGTGTATATATTCTGAAGATTTTCTCTCAATCTGTTGGTCGTCTGTTAACTCTGCTGGTTCTTTTGCTGTGCAGAAGCTTTTTAGTTAAATCTATTTATCTCTATTTTTGTTGAATTTGTTTCTGGGTTCTTGGTCATGAAGTCTTTGTGGAAGCGAATGTCTAGAAGGGTTTTTCCAATGTTATCGTCTAGAATCTTTATGGTTTCAGGTCCTAGATTTAAGTCTTTGATCCATCTTGAGTTGATTTTTGTATAAGGTAAGAGATGAGGATCCGGCTTCATTCCTCTACATGGGCTTGCCAATTATGCCAGCACCGTTTGTTGAATAGGGTATCCTTTCCCCACTTTACGTTTTTGTTTGTTTTTTCAAAGATCAGTAGGCTATAAATGTTTGACTTTATTTCTGGGTTCTCTATTCTGTTCTGTTGCTCTGTGTGCCTATTTTTATACCAGTACCATGCTGCTTTGGTAACGATGGCCTTATAGTACAGTTTGAAGTCAAGTAATGTGATGCCTCCAGGTTTATTTTTTTTCCCTTATTCTTGCTTTGCATATTTGGGCTCTTTTTAAATTTCATATGAATTTTAGGATTGTTTTTTCTAGTTCTTTGAAGAATGATGATGGTGTTTAGATGGGAGTTGCATTTAATTTGTAATTGCTTTTGGCAGTATGGTCATTTTCACAATATTGATTCTACCCATCCATGAACATGGGATGTGTTTCCATTTGTTTCTGCCATCTACGATTTTTTTCAACAGTGTTTTGTAGTTTTGCTTGTAGAGGTCTTTCATGTCCTTGGTGAAGTGTATTCCTACATATTTAATTTTTTTTCTTTTTGAAGCTCTTGTGAAAGGGATTGAGTTCTTGATTCTCAGCTGGGTCACTGTTGGTATATAGTAGAGCTATTGATTTGTGTAATTAATTTTGTATCTTGAAATTTAGCTGAATTCATTTACCAGTTCTAAAAGCTTTTTGATGAGTCTTTAGGATTTTCTAAGTATATGATCATATCGTCAGCTAACAGCAACAGTTTGACTTCCTCTTTACCAGTTTGGATGCCCTTTTATTTCTTTCTGTTGTCTATTGCTCTGGCTAGAACTTCCAATACTACGTTGAATAGGTCTTCAATCATTTTGAATTCCCTATTGCAAATTGACTTTGCTTAATTTTTCTAATTTATATTGTCTATATCTTTACCAAGTTTTCCCTAGTGCAATTCTTCCTTTGCTCTTTTCAATTTGATTTCCATTTCTATGATTTTTTTTTTTAAGACGGAGTTTCCCTCTTGTTACCCAGGCTGGAGTGCAATGGTGCGATCTCGGCTCACCGCAACCTCTGCCTCCCGGGTTCAGGCAATTCTCCTGCCTTAGCCTCCTGAGTAGCTGGGATTACAGGCAGCATGCCCAGCTAATTTTTTGTATTTTTAGTAGAGATGGGGTTTCACCATGTTGACCAGGATGGTCTCAATCTCTTGACCTCGTGATCCACCCGCCTCAGCCTCCCAAAGTGCTGGGATTACAGGCGTGAGCCACCGCGCCCGGCCCTCTATGATTTTTTTAACACTTTTCTGAGTGCTGTCAACTTGCTTTACATTTCCTCCGGTAGTATCACTGTCTGTCCCCAAGATCTTGTGTTTTTCTTTAAGGGGTCTTTAATATTGAATTCAATCGGAGGTTTAATATCTAGTAAGAGATTTTTTTTGGCAGTTGTTTCCATGAGTATGTGTAGATATCCTTCCTCTAGTAATTTTCACTACTCCTTCCTGTATTTTTTTCTTATCATATCAGTGCTATGCTGGCTTTTGTTTCAAATTATTCACTATCAAATGAGTCGTATTTTCCAGCTAATTGAAAGAGCTTGCTTAAGAGAAGGAGAGTCAACTCCATGAAGATAGAGTATTCCTATGTTATTGAATTACCTGAGAAGAACGATCTTCCCAAATCAACCGAGGAGGGCATCCACGCTGGGCCTGCACTGTGCACCCTTGTTTTGGGGTCTGTGGCTCTTTCCTGAGGTTTGTCCTTTGCACTGGCAGCTTCCGAGTCAGCCCTCCCTTTAGAAGGCAGGGGTTGTTCTCACTCAGGTCTGCTGCCACCTGACCAGCCATCCCTTCCTTCATCATGTGTTTCCACTCCACTTCTACCCTGCATGGCCTCTGCTTGTTCTCCACTCCATCCCCCAAATCTAGCAGCTCATGTTGTATGTGTGGGATGTGGGGTTACCACTTTAGGGGGTGATGCCACCTCCAGAAGCCATGTTGTTGCTGCTGTGTCCTGAGCCATGCCTCCTCTGAACACCCTACTCCACACCCCTACACTGGCACCACCACAGGTCTCAGTTGTGGCTCTTGAGCTGGTCCTCTCTGTCTGGGCTGCTCAACAGTTTAGGGTTTGCCCTGATTTCACTGCTCCTTGAGCTGGTAGCGGTTATACTGTGCACTACCCCATAGGCGCACAGAGCCAGGCAGTGTGGTGAGCAAAGGTAAATGTTCACTGAACACTCATTTCAAGGTCTTCACTTTAAACAGAAAGCTCCCCTCTATCCCACATTGTCTTAGTCTGCTCAGGCCACCATAGCCAAACACCAGAGCTGAAACCACAAAAATGTATGACCTCTCATGTGTGGAGACAGGAAGTCTAAGATCAAGGTTCGGCCAATTTAGCATGTGGCGAGGGCTCCTCTCCTGCCTTGCAGGTGGCCACCTTCTCACTGTGCACTCACTGGCCTTTCCTCGGTGCATGTGCGCAGGGAGAGAGAGGGAGCAAGCTCTCCGGTGCCTCCTTGTAAGAACATGAATCCTATTAAATCATCTGACCTCATTTGGCCTTTCTCCAGATACAGCCACGCTAGGGGTTAGGACTTCAACATATGAATTTGGAGAACACAAAACATTGGTTTGTAGTGCATGTAAACCACAGCTCATGGCAGGAAATGACGTCATGAGAAGTAGAGTTAAAATCCCCAAGGAGGAAACAGAAGAGGCTCCTTCCTGTCAGATCATGAAAAGGGTATCATCTGAACTGAGATGAGCAGGATGGGTAGGATTTGTACATCTGGAGATGGGGGGATGCTCCAGGCGCAGAAGCCAGTGCAAGCACAAGTGGGCAAATACAAGGCACTACTGGACTCTGGGCTGGAGCAGTGGTCCCAGGGCTACTGGGAAAAACACCCTCAGGAGTGAGGAAGAGCAGATCATGGCCATCAAGGAAGCCCTTGGCTCCTGTGGAGAGATCTAAGACTTTGCCTCAGCACAGTCCTCAAAGGCGTCTGCATGGGATGGAAGTGGGGCGGCAGCAGCCAGCATGGCTGGAGCTGTACCGTAGAAAGGGTAAGCTTGCAACACGATCTAAAATACGTTGGACAGTGAGGGCAGCTCAAAACACTGGCACACAGTGCTAAAAAATAACGATAGCTAAAACTCAAGATGAATTTTTTTTCTATATGAAATCTGGATAGTGTACATTTAATTTCAGAAGTAGAAACCTATAGGAAGATCTCTAGTAAATGAACCTTCAATTTATCATTTTGAAGACAAAATTTAAAAATATTCAATAATTACCAGTTCTAAGCAAAATACAGAATTCATAGAATAATAATATGTGATTGAAATATACCATATGTGAGTCAGGCTGCATCGAGCTAACCTTTTGATCTAGTATTTTAACAGCATAGGAAAAGAAATGAGGCCCACCCAATTTTGTCATGCATTCCAAATTCAGTTAACTTAGCCGATATCTTGACAGCATTCTTTTCTTGCTTATTAAAATGAATATCTCTTAAATGGTCAAGATAAAATCAAATGAGTATCACAGTGCACAAGAAGCTGGTCAAGTTTTTCAAGAATGTTTAAAAATATTGTAGATTAAATCAATAGAAATAGAAGCATTAATTTGAATATTCAGATTTCTAAAAATTCTTGTTTGGGTCACTCAAAGAGAAGTGCAAATTTCTTTTCCTCATTGAATAAAGCATTTGGATAATATAAAGACATTTAAAGTGAGCCACCAGAGAAGAAAAATTTCACCGTAGTTATGTTCATTGTAAGTCAAAGACTTTGAGGTTATGTACAAATTACACTCATCTTAATACACACACAGACTTAAGGAAATTTCCCACCCCATCAAGTAATTAATGGGTCAAATCTATCCTCTTAGAGTCAAAAAGTGAAAATCTAAATGAAGTCCTTGGTCAAGAAGTCTTGACTGAAAATCTACTTCCTGTGTCTCTAATTTACCCTCTATAAAAATATTCATTTTTCTTTTTATAAAAAGAAATTCATCTGGGCCAGATGCAGTGGCTCAAGCTTGTAGTCCCAGCACTTTGGGAGGCCAAGGTGGGCAGATCCCTTGAGGTCAGGAGTTTGAGACCAGCCTGACCAACATGGTGAAACCCCGTCTCTACTAAAAATATGAAAAATTAGCTGGGCGTGGTGGTGCACACCCGTAATCCCACCTACTCAGGAGGCTGGCAGGAAAATCACTTGAACCCGGGAGGCAGAGGTTAAAGTGAGCCAGGATTGCGCCCCTGTACTGCAGTCTGGGCAACAAGAGTGAAACTCCATCTCAGAAAAAAAAAAAAAAAAAAAAGAAAAGAAATTTATCTAAAAGGTTTAGGATGTCACCATGACAAATTTGTACCATCCAGTTGTGTACTTTTCTTCCCTTTCTTTTGACATAAAAAACAATGGGAAGCAGCAATTTCTTTCTGCAAACACATGGCCCCAAATTGCTCAGTCATCAAACCCTTCTACAAGGAAGGCCTTTGCACCCATTGCTACATTGACCTGACACTGGTACACATTTTACACATTTTGCGTAAACATGTAAATTTTAGTGTTTATCATTTTACTTAAAAAAGAAGCTCTTGAATGTTTTTTACCACTGATTCTTGGCATTCTGTGTCTTTTGCATTTGCATAATTTAAAAATCACTTTAAGCATCTATGGACATTACCATATGACATAATTTTCATGAAAAAATCAAAATCAATTTTTAGGTTAATTGAAAGAATATTTGTAATATACACAGTTTATAAATGTGGGTGGTGTCGATGAAAAGAGACAGACATGACCTTTCCTGATTCTGGTTGGACAGATGTGTATTTTAGTGTCTGAGTTTCCATCCATGAACACAACACTCCTGATAATTTCTAAAAAGAGCTTAACTCAAAGATGTGGAAATTGTAATGAAGGAATCAGCCCTCTAACTTGTAACCAACAATTATATATCCGAAAAGATTGGAAACTAGGGATCAACCTGAACAAAGAAATAGATATGCAATTTGATTAAAATTATATTTTTCAGATTTGGATGCCATAAACACAATATTACTGATAAACAATGCGTTAAGTTTTTCTAATGAAAACAAACTTGGGCCAGGTGCAGTGGCTCACACCTGTAATTCCAGCATTTGGGAGGACAAGGCGGGTGAATCACTTGAGGTCAGGGGTTCGAGACCCATCTGACCAATGTGATGAAACCCTGTCTCTACTAAAAAATACAAAATTGGCTAGGCATGGCGGTGCATGCCAGTAATTCCAGCTACTCGGGAGGCAGGAGAATCACTCCAACCCAAGAGGCAGAGGTTGCAGTGAGCAGAAATCATGCCATTGCACTCCAACCTGGATAACAAGGGCAAAACTCCATCTCAAAAAAAAAAAAAAAAAAACCTAGAGTTTAATAAACAGATTTATTCTGAATTTTTTATGCTTGCAATCCAAAGAATTGTAAGATGATAAAACTGTGAGTTATCTGAAAAATTATCTTGTCCCTCTTGCCATCTTGATAAAAACTAGCCAAGGGTCAGAGAGCTTGCTGCCAGCCCTGGGCATGCCAGTGGCTACTGGATGTACTGAGCTCAGTCCCAGATTGTCAGCTCCTTTAGAGGGGAGTCATCTTCCATTCCAGCCTGTATCACTGCCCTCTGTCCCCACAGAGTTCACAGGCGTGCGTTTCTTCTACCCACATGATGAAGAACAGTGGTCTGGCAGATAGCCTTGAACCAGGAACTGGGAGAGCTGAGTGATTATTAGAAAATTGCTCTTTAAAGCTCATAGTGTATTTAACACATTAATCTTATTTTATTTTAGATGTTTTTATTTTAGATTTTTAAAACTATCTTATTCCAGATGTTTCAAAGCCAGAAATAAAACCAGCATTGTAACAGATGACATCATATAATTGCTCTTCCAGCCTTTCAATGGTATTTGAGCTCCCCCACCCACCACCTCCCCTCTGATGCCTCTGAGGGACTTGGCCTTCATATGTCCAAAAGCGAATTCCAGCCCTTCTCTCCTCAAGTTTCTGTCCTCCTCCATTGCCTCTGCTAAAAATGTTGCCATCTATCCCTTTGCACAGGCAGAAATCCAGGCATCCCTCTCCCTCACTTTACCAAGTTTAACACCATGTTCTAGCGGTTTTTTAATTTTCCAAAATATATCTTCATTCCTCTACCACGCTAGACCAAGCCACTGTCATTGCATTGCCTGGGACAGCGCAGTAGCCACAGACCTTCACCCCCATCAAATAATGTCCAAACGGTAGCCTCGACTCGAAATCAGTCATGCCCTGGTCCGTTTGCGCCTTCCTTGGCCTCTTGTTTGGCCCTTAGAATAAGGTGACCACCCATCCCGGGGACCTCAGGGCCATAATCACCTGAATCCTGCCTGTTTGTCCAGCCTCCCTCAGACACCCTTCTCCCCACCCCTCCTGCAGCTCCACCAGACTCATCTCTGCTTCTGAACCAATCCAACGGTCCCCTCCCTCAGGGCCTTTGAACAAACCCTTCTCTTTGCCTACGATCCTTTATGCCCCTATCTCCCTCCTGATTCCTCCCTCCTGTTCTCCTGACGCATCCTCACTCAGGCAGCACCCCCTCCACACTGCCAGCCCCAGTCCAGGCTAGATCTCCCGTCTATGCTCCCATAGCACAGTAGCAGTGATGATCTATTTAAAGGTCCTCTTCCCTGCTAGACTGAATCCCCATGAGGTCAAGGACCAGACCTGTTCTGTCAGCCACTGTATCCTCAGTTCCTAGCCCGATCCTGACATCTTTAGTCTGTGCTGCACATTGTGCTGGGAGAAGCCAAAGGGCCGGGAAATATTTGCCAGAGAAGCAATTAGGAAGACGGCCCAGCCCAGAGAGCTGGAGCGGAAATGAAGTCCAAGAGAATGCACTGCCTGCGATGGGGAAGGAGTAATAACCACAGCTCCTGCACAGGCAGAGCAGCTCCGATGCCTGTTGCATGAGGAGCAGAGCTATCACGAACGCATGTACCATGTGCTGCTATAAATTCCTCTTAGGTGGATGACAGCAGCTAGCAAAGCCCATTACCCACAGTAGGCACACCATCCGCCTCAGCCGGCTTGATTTGACTGTCAGCTCTGCAAGGAGCCTCACTGTTTAGCTAGGCTGCTGGAAGGAACGGAATGACTCAGCACTCCATCCCTTCATGACACAGGCTCCTTGTATCTGCCTCCCCTTGAACTTGAAGGAAAATGCTCTATTGCATGGTTCTGTCACGTAAATCACTTCTAAAAATTATTCTTCCATCTATAAAAGTATGCATATTTTGGAGCGTGAGCTATCTTTATGCAAGTGGAGGGGTGAACGGAATATTTCATCAGAATAACTATTTGCTGACAATTCATACTATTTTACAGTCCATGTCTTTTGGAATGGATGGGAGTTCGTTATTCAGTGGTTTACAAAACCTTCCAGACTGAATGATGAGCTCACATCTGTTACAATTGGTATGGATGATAAAACTGGCGTGAGCTGTCCATAAATATTTATTGTCAGGAAATAGCAGTGTGTACTGCCGTTTTTAGGAAAATAACGCATATTTTATTATTGATACATAAAGTGGGACATTTATGTTTACTGCACATAATAACACACATAATAAAACAATATTCTGTAAAGAATATCAGAGAGGCAGCAACAAAGATGAAATTTTGGTTTCTAATGCTAGTTTTACAAAAACATTATTTAGAGACCACACTACTAATCTAAACCCCTTTTAAAGTATTAAAAAAACCCTCAGTCAAGAATTGGCAACTTATTTTCAGAATCAATATGATCATAATTTCTGCCACAGAAAGTGGCCTATTGTCAAAGGCCATCGTGAGAATAGGTAGTGTGTCCATGCTCAGTGCGACGGCTCCTGCCTCCTCATGTGACCCTTGGCCCTCCGTAATGAAACAGGCTCCTTACCGAGTTCTGTCTCGTCCCTCCCTGCTCCCCAAAAGGCTTTTTTGTGGGGAAACTTTCTACAACAGGTCACTTTAGACCTACATAAATATGTCTATGTGGTGGGTAAGTGTGTGGATGTTTAGGTACACATGTGTATGTATGTGCATGTGTGTATGTGTACACGTGTAGATGTGTGCATATGTAGGGGTGTGTATGTGTATTTGTATATGGATATGTATGTGCATGTGTGTATGTGTGTTTATGTGTACACATGTGTAGATGTGTGCGGATGTAGGGGTGTGCATGTATGTGTATTTGTATATGGATATGTATGTGCATGTGTGTATGTGTGTGTTTATGTG